>JAOTOM010003458.1:0-85000 GCA_034440615.1 Ashinkailepas kermadecensis
GTATGTATTTGGGGACCCCGACGCCAATCTTTGGGGGTTCTGGCGGTAATATTTCAGTCCTCCCGTACGACCACTTTCTCTCCCCGGGGCGAGTTTTCGGACCACGCTGTGTTTATTTGGGCTCTCGACGCAAGTTTTTGGGGTCCCCGACACCACCTTTTGTGGCCCAGCGCGATTTGGGGGGATCGGCGCGATTCTTGTGGGCCCACTCTTCAAGGAGAGGACAATTTTCTTCCCTCCGTTGCGTATGTCACAAACGAGTTGTGACCCTGCATCATCACACCCTATCGTTGAGGTCGTGTCCAAATTAAGCAATTCGTCAGGGTACATTGAAACTTGGACTGCTTTTCCACATTGAATCGACGGGCCCGATTGTGGACACAGTGCGTGCACTTCCGGCGTGTGGGTATTGAGGAACAGCGTAATTCAGCCGAAATTTACTGTAATATTGCCGAAATTGAGTTCGTCTGCCAGGCATGGCGAACGAATCACAAACTGAAATGCACCACGTCGAATCGTCGAATCAGCATGGTGCCACTCTGTGTCGCAGCCATTTTTGTTGTTCTCCGGTCTTCCCGTTCGGTTTAGACCACGCACAACTGTTCAAGCGGTTATCATTCTTGTCCGTACCGGTGAATGCCACCATTCAAACCATTGCATTAGGACCAGCGGATGACAGGGCGAGCAATGCGCAATTATTTTATACGGCTTATGATTAATCCTCATGGATCTTTTGATAAGAAATTAGTGAAAGAAATTGGTGCGCTACCGATGTGTGACGACACTTGTGAAGCATGATTTGTTCATCTTCTTTGCAGAATTGGAATTGTTAATTTTAGTTTGGTTGCTTTGCTACGATAAACAGCTATATGCATATGTATGTATGTACAGCCTGATGGCAATGCGTGTTTTTAAATCTTCCCAGGGCATGCCACTCCTGTCAATGCACGGCACGGTCAAGTGAGCGTATTAACATGGCTTGACATGAGATGAACTGTTTCAACAAAAATGCATTCTAGCAAATTTGTAAGGCCTGAATCCACACTTCAGAGACAACCTTATCCTTGAGATGTCCAGGGAGTCATTTGGCAAACATGCAAGCCATGGTGTATCGTGCTTGTCCCGACCTGCGAGTTCAGCCTTACTTGACCTGGTCAGGTAGCCATGCCTGCTACAAGGCTATATTTGATGTCGATGTATTTGCATCAGCTATTAACTCCGGTGCATCGGTGGCGGCTCTATCGCAATACCTTCGGCACACTGTCCCATTGAAGTTGTCTTCACTCGATGTTTTGGAACATTCTGACAGCTGATCTGCCCTGGAGAGTCACTGAGTAAGATTTGAATAACATTGGGTTTGCTCTGGTGACGCTCAGCGCCCTGGTCTTTGAACCCATGATGTCTTGTCTTTGTCTGGCATTTGTCCAATGCTGTCCTGCCTTTGTGTGGTCTTTGTCCTACGATATATTGTCTTTGCGTGGTCTTTGTCCCATGATATCTTGTCTTTGTTTGGTCTTTGCCCTACAATGTCTTGTCTTTGTGCAGTCTTTGTCCAGTGATGTCTTGTCTTTGTGTGGCCTTTGTCTATGATGTCTCGTCTTTGTTTGGTTTTTGTCCTATGATACCTTGGGTGACTTGGTTATTTAGTGCACACTTGATGTGTTGGCTTTGGGCTGGGGGATCAGCCAGCAAATGGCACATCCAGTGCCACCATCACTGGTCCAATGAGTTGGCATCGGCTGTCGGCTCGCCTAGTAAGTAGCCGCCGGTCAGTGTGCTGATGGCACACCGAATTTGGTGTGAATTCACCTTTAAGTAGTCTTATTTAAGTATATTTAATTTGATAAAATGTATTTAGTTTATTATATTTAGTCTTTGTTGACATAAAGAATGTGTGAGGGGTAATACTAGAAGATTACCTAAAGTTATATTCACACCAATTTCGTTGTGAATACACGGCTCGTGATGTTAGTGTAATTGGCTGCAGCACGCGCGAATGTCTCCGGCACTGCTGTGTGTATTTCAGCCTGATATTTCAGCCTGTATATTTCAGCCTGTCTCGCCGCAGCCGCGATCTCCGCCCGCCCGTTCACCGACCGCTCGCCTCGTTCTGTATTGAAACAAGCACGAAGATGACTTTCAACAATCTGAACAAGTATTTGGAGTATTTAGGTACCGTGTAGCAACGGACAGCGCACAACCGAATATACAACGCATTCGCACGCACCGCCTCGATTCAGCTGTCTCAGCATCGCTGTTCTATTGCACAGCGAACTGAAGTTGAACTTGAATGCCTGGCTCCGATGAAGCACGACACCTCATCTGCACGGCGGATGCGAGTGAATGCGATTTTGCAATCCATTGCCACCAAACATATATATCGACGTCCGATGCGTGGATGTCGCATCAAACGGGTGTCATTGGTGCTGCCATGAAAATGCGTCTATAAATGGTGGCGCGCAATGTGCACACTACACATTCATGTAGTCACGAAACACCACATGTGCGACGCACACTTGTATTGTGTACAAATAATTATTATCACATGCGTCACTTGGAACCGAGACACAGCACACTCTGTTTGAAAATCCAAACATGCTCCACACTAGTATAGGGTGAAAGAAGAAAGTGATTTGGGTTTCTAGTAATTATTTATGTTCCTTCCCATTCCCATATAATTGAGCATATAATTCGCTTAACTGCACTCAGCCTCAGTTCAGCTGGCGATGGTCTGATCCATAATTATGTATTATACGTAAGTAGTCTAGTCTGTATCAATGTGTTAAAAATGTACGAAAATATCCTATGAAAGCAGATAACGTACATGATGCAAGAGTAGGAGTAATTCAATCAAATGCGATAAATGTAGAATTACCAAGTAGGGCGTTCACGCTCCTCACGTTCCTCGCGTTCCTCACGCCACTCCTAGTGAGCAGTGAAAAATGTGTGATCGTGTTGAAACGCAAGCTTCTCAGGCACCTGTTGCTCTCAGTCGGTGGACTTGGCTGCTCTGTCGCCAATGCCATGATTCATTGTTTTCACGGTAAGGTACTGTTCTGTTTTGGCCTGTTCAGATGACGCACTTTAATTCTCCACAAACCTGCCACCCGTCTTGCACTGCATGCTATGTTTTGGTTGTGCATTATATTTATTCAATCATGAGCGTCTACGATGCAAAAGGTATTAAATTTGGAGTGTTCCGAAATACAAAGAGAAACGAAAAGTGGATTGAGCAAACTTATCTCGGAGACGAAAATGGAAATGGGAGGTATTGCCCCAATACTGCAAAAAAAAAAATATTTTGAGGTAAATCTATTTAGGCCTTAATGTGTATGTAAAATTGTACCAATACATTAAAATCAACCGCGAGGAAATCCCAATGTTGTTCTTCCATTGGGAAATCTGATGTGTTTTTGTTGCTCTCCCTCCTGGCATCCGACCGTTAGAGATCCCGAATAGTTTCTCATTTAACACGAACATAAGTTTCATCAGAGCTCTGGATGAGCGGTCCTGGACGAGCGAAACTGGACGAGCGGCACTGGACGAGGAGCGCCTGGCGCTGCTCGTGGTTAGGTATCATACCGGTGTCGGCATGTGGTGGTGGTGGCGTGGTTACGGTCACTATACGCTGCGACTGCATGGTTAGTTATCATACCGGTGTCGGCAGGTAGCGGTGGTTACGGTCACCGTGTGTCACGGCATTGAAGCCACAGCGCCACCTATAGTGACTTTGAAACGCTGAAGCAAACAAGAAGTGCATCAATGTTTCAAAAGAGCTCGGTCGGCTTGGATTGAGCCTGACCAGCTGCGGCCGAGCTTCTCATGCGAACGTGCTCCCGATGGTGCACGAGCTTAGCTCGTGTCAACTCGTCACTGCACTTAGCTCGTGTCAACTCGTCACTGCACTATTTGGCGTTGGATGCAAGGAACGAACATGAAACCGTTCCACACCACTTCAGAAAAAAACATGGAGAAGCATCCTATATGGAAAAATGTCCTTCCTTCACATATTCGAACGACGGGTGTTGCAAATTATTTTTGGGTAGGCCCATGGTGGTGGTACATCAGTGGGGTATTTGGTACGAGCCAGCGGGTGTGTCAGCTTATGACATGCAGAATCCACCCCTCCAGAAAACAGTAATTCAGTCGGTGTGGAAAGCTTGCATTGAATCAACGAAACGGTCAAAGGCGCATGTTAAGATAAGTACAAGAAATGGCGTAGGTTGACATGAAAATCAAAGTGAAAAGATGTCAAACGTGCGCGATCTCTGCCTTGTGCTCCGATGGTTGCCTTGCTGCAGTTTTCGCTCACATTCTCGAATGTCAGCTGACCGCACTGATTAACAAGCATCAGATGCAAAAATGCTTCACATATGTCTCAGGGAATAATAGTCATAATTTCACATGCTTGTTTCTTTCATGGAGGCGTTCATAGATAAATTGCTGGTGCTCCTTCACTTCGCCTACCCTGCAAATATACCTTGGATAATAACTGAGCTGGTTTCCATGGTAGGGGTGTCTGTCGATGAGCTGAGTTGCATTCGTTTTTAGATGAACACGGAGAGACGAATACCGAGATGGAACGAAGAGTACGGGAGTGCACATGTCTGGCTCGTGAGCGCAATAGGAGTTGACGCAGAAGCGGAACGCAGCCAACCACCGATCGCGGGTGCAGATTGATTCGCATGGCCGTGGACCAGAAGAGCTGCTGTAGCCCAGTGACGTCAGCTAGAAATCAAATAGAGCGGGATCATAAGAAGCCAACTGACAGACAGGAGTCCCCATTGCCCGAGAGATACAGGCGGAAGGTTGACGAGTGATGTCCGGAGAGGGTTGAACAGTGAGTCTGGCCCTGGCAGATGGGGTGAGCAGGGATCCGAACGAGCACAGACGGACGATGTGGGGGGGGGTGAGTGTGCAGGGGTGGGAGGCGGCGGTCTGCCGCCAGTCCCAGCTTGACCACTGAGGTGGTATTGATCAGAGCCTAGAGCGCCGGCAGTCGGTGGAACGGCGCCGCCTGTGGGCTGCCGGCTCAACCACCTACCCGCTGGCACACGGGTCATCAGGTGATGACCTCTCTCGGGGTCATCAGGTCAGCGGGTCACCACCGCCAGTAACTGACACACTGGCTTCTACAGGGTCACCAGGTCACTAGACGCTGACACACTGGTCCCTGTAAGAGTCGCCGGGTCACTGGTCGATGACATGCCTGTAGTGGTCACCAGGTCACTAGTCGATACCATGCTAATTCCCATAGGGGGGGGTCACAAATTCGCCAAGTTATCGCCACCAGCTGCTGAGAAACCGATCCCGATAGGAATCACCAAGTTGCCAGCCACTGAACTCCATGTGGATCTCTGGGTCACTAGTCGCTGACCTACTGGTCTCTGTAGGATCACCAGGTGAAGAGACGCTCACACACTGGTCCCTGTGGTTGTCACCAGGTTACTGGTCGTCGACACATTGATTGCTATGGGGAGCACCGAGCTGCCAGCCACCGTTACGCTGGTCCCTGTAGGGATCATCTGGTCACTAAGAGCTGAAACACTGGTCCCTGTAGGGATCATCTGGTCACTAAGAGCTGAAACACTGGTCCCTGTAGGGATCATCTGGTCACTAAGAGCTGAAACACTGGTCCCTGTAGGGATCATCTGGTCACTAAAAGCTGAAACACTGGTCCCTGTAGGGTCGCCAGGTTACCGACATATCTATTGGGATCAGCAGCAAGTGAGACACTAGTTGCTATGGATATCACCGGATAGTGTTGAATCTGTAATGTGCTGTCAGAGGATGCTGCAGAGGCATCGGCATCATCGACATATGTCTGTAGTCATGAGTTACTGGGCAGCGTAGGACAGGAAGAAGACCACCGACATATGTCTGAAGTCATGAGTCACTGGGCAGCGTAGGACAGGAAGAAGACCACCGACATATGTCTGAAGTCATGAGTCACTGGGCAGCGTAGGACAGGAAGAAGACCTACGACATTTCGCTTTGGCAACCTCGTTAGAAATATAGTTCCTAAGCTAGGCTCAAAGGTTTAGATAACCATACGGGGAACGTGTAACCAGTTTAGAAAAGACTAACTATGAAATCGAAGTAGGGAATAGGTGCCACGATACTTCATTTGAGTATCAGCTACAGGCTCATATAGTAGGATCTACAAAAGTAGTCTATGATTGAGCATGCTATGTGTCTGAAGCAATTCCGTCAGTAAGTGGGGAAAATAATGCTCTGCGGCTCCTCAAAAAAAAATGTTGCAAGCTATTTGCAATTTAACCATTTTGAACAGAAATGTTAAACATGGTTGACTGTGTCTATTTGGTTCTGTCAACTTCCAATGATAAAATTATAACAAAATCAAAACGAAAGAAAAAGAACGGTTGAAGTCAAAGCCAACTCAAATTCAATTAAATGCAGCTTTTATAGTAGGATATGAAGTACTACGCGTCAAAATTGAACATATCAGGTGCGGCCGAAGCGACGTATATTGAAAATTTCGCTGCTTTCACGAAACGTTTGTGTGAAGGGCACCTTTAATAGGTCAAGTCTTGTAGGGCATGTTTAGGACAGTCCGACCTAATTTCGGTTTGGATGTACCAGGGGTAGGTAATATGATACACCAATGATGGACAGCACCTACCTGCCTCGACAAGACAGACCTGAGCAGGAAATAGCAGCACCTGACATCGACTAGCAGCACCTGACATCGACTGGCAGCACCTGACATCGACTGGCAGCACCTGACATCGACTGGCAGCACCTGACATCAACTGGCAGCACCTGACATCGACTGGCAGCACCTGACATCGACTGGCAGCACCTGGCAGTTCCCGCAGGTAATCACTGAGCGGGCCTCAAACACGCCGTCAAATATTCTTCAGCTTCACAAATTCCTGGATCTGGCAATCTTGGCAAGGACCAGATCATGTTTTAAAATCAATTGTCGATGCAGAGCCATAAATAAAAGAAAAATAAGGTCCCAAACTTGTCCAAAAACACTACTGAGATGGTTATTAAGGTGTACTCTATCGGTGAATTGACGTGATTTATTCCATGAAATAAATCGACTTGCTGCCAAAATATAATTGGAATCCAACTTCGTGGAGCCAGCAGCTAGCCGTTTCAGGAAACCTCTAGCAGCACACTTTCGGTAGAACAACTTCGCTGATTTGTGAAGTTGATCTATACTTGGTTATCAACAGGCTGGTCAATTTCATGGAATAATTTGCGTCTGTACAGATAACGTACACCATAATAACATTACCAATGGCGTCTACACACCCGCTTCGAATATTCTTATGTTTACCAGAACAAGTCTGCATCGCCAGGGGGTTTAGAATCGTGGTGATGCTCTACCGGAAGCCGCCGGTTCTTATTGAAAGTAGATGAGAAGACGAGGAAGATGCTTTTGGAGCTGGGCATTATATGACAGCGGGTGTGCGGCATATAAATCACTGTGAAATTCATTCAGAGGGTAATTGATGTATTTGATAACATTTTTGTCCCGAAAGGGACGTCATCGGCTGACAAAAATCGTTGAACGGTGATGGGAAGTGGTGCACTCGAGCATTCTCGAAGGGCGCCTCCTTAGTGTCACTGAATGAGCTTCGATCTGATTGGAAGGGGAAGTCAATGACTTGGGGGTAAATTAATGATTGGGGCAGTTGTCCCCCTTAGCGCATACAAAGTGATACCTATGGTGTAAGGTCCACTCAGTGATTATCGGTAGGTATTGTCAAGTGATGCCAAGTGCTGTTCAGACCTGGCATGGCCTCTTCCAAGGCAGGTAGTTGTTGTTGAACATTAAAATATCAGACTTACCTCCCCTGACGTCACCAATCCGAACTTCGCTACAACTGACCTGAGCGTAACCAACTTACTAAACTTGTCCTACTTCGGGTGTTTCCCAGGATAAAGCTACGTAAAAACATCTATTGAGCGGTACCTGGACCACGAACTCAACGTTGTGGGAAAAAAACTATGAAGAACCAAGCAACCGTAGTGAAACAAACGTAATCATAATCATAATATTTAGCATGCAGTAACCCTTCTGTATGGAATCAGAGGATGTTGATATCCGTTATAGATTCAGTGAAAATGCTGATACAGTACATAAAACCCATGTAACCCATCATATGCCATCAAAATTGGCTATGCGTCACGTTCGGAAATCTGAATTGTGTGCTGAATTGCACAGAGCATGCGAACAACTTTATCGAACACCTGTGCCTTTGGAAGAGCAGTGAGCTACCTCCAGCTAAGCTGCCTTGCAAAGGCGACCAACATCAACGATAGAGTCAACCTACCCATCCACGTAGGCCAATATGGCAGGTATGTTTACCATTATCAGCATACCGCCTTGCTATAAAATATCCGCACTTGCAGCATCACTCCATGATGTCCCTCACACCGAGCTCCGAATCTCCTCCATTCATGATACAAACCATAGCTAGCAAAAAAACGTTGGAGCCAAACAAGACGCAGTGGAGTTCACGCTTGCCTGGAGCGCTTGTCCAGGGTGGCGCATCACTGTCGGCCATGGGGGTGGGGGGAGGGGCGTTCGTCAGCCACCTCGACGACACAGCAGGTCGGCCAACGGGTCATCCAGCATGTCGACCAGCAGGTCGGCCGACCACGCTCGAGCGCGGCCCACCTCTCAGGAGCCGTGTTGCTGGCGCGCGCTAGTCGAGTTGGCAGCAGAAGATGAGCACTGAGCAAAGGTGGCGCCCAGCAGCGCGCAACACTGCGGACCGACGGGAGTCGGGGAGCCGCCACACCGGTGTCGGCCGCGCCTGAGCAGGTGGCGCCCAGCGGCGCGCAACACTGCGGGCCGACGGGAGTCGGGGAGCCGCCGCACCGGTGTCGGCCGCGCCTGAGCAGGTGGCGCCCAGCGGCGCGCAACACTGCGGGCCGACGGGAGTCGGGGAGCCGCCGCACCGGTGTCGGCCGCGCGTGAGCAGCGGCGACTGGCGCCGCCTACTTTGGCACCGTCTCCGGAAGCGAGGTCACGGCCACGGTCACGGTCACGGTCACGGTCACGACCACGGTCACGGCGTCACGGCACGATGATGTGCGGCGCCGACATCAGTACGGCCACGGTCGCCACGACAGTGAACAGCGTGAACACGATCAGGCACATGCGGTCGACCACCATGGCGGCGAACTTCCAGTCACTGGTGATCTCCGCCTCCTGGTCGTCGCGCCGCATCTTGTCGGTGATTGTCCGCAACTCCTTGAGGATCAGCTGCAGCTCGCGACTGCAGCCGGCCAGGCAGCTGTGCGCGGCCGGCTCGTCCGCCGACTGTCCCGTCAGTCGGATGTAGCTGGCCGAGTTGGCCGCGTGGCCGCCTGCGTGGCCGCCTGCGTGGCCGCCCGCGTGGCCGCCCGCGTGGCCGCCCGGGTGGTTCGCCGCGCTGCGAAAGTCGTCGTCCATGTCGAGCACGTTGGCCAGCAGCGACTTGGACGAGCGCTCCTGTAGCTCCAGCTCCTTCATCTTGTTGTTCATGATGATGTTCTTGCGCGTGATCTTGACGCCCGGCCGTGACATCCGCAGCAGCCAGGGCATCCATTGGAGGAACACGCTGCGAACCTGAGAGAATGAGAAGCGCGTCACAAGGTCACGAAGTGCTAGATGGCGCGGCACTGCGCCTGATGTCGCTGGCCGCCATATGTGTTGCGCGAAGCAGCCACGAGAGGCGCCAGGTGCGGCGAGTTGATGCTCAGATCAGAAATACCTAACCGTCCCAGTCTGAGCATTTCGCCATAAACTAATAACCATTAGAGAGTAAGCTGAAGCCATGGATGACGTACACCTGGATAGGAATCTCCCTGTCGGCATCTTTGATCTAAGCGACCTCCGCAGCCACCTAGCGGCGGATGTTCAAAATCGACTGATAGGAGACTGCCGTGGGCAGCCGCTACGTTTCGAGTATAAGCCAACCGAGCCCAAGCTCAGCTATAGAACAATTCACAGAATTCAGCGACACCGTAAGATATCAGGGGCGAATACAGGGTGCCCTTGAGAGAAAAAGACGAGTGCCTCCATGAAAATTCCCGGATCCGCCCTTGATATGCACAGACCAATTCGCTACAAAACAGAAAGCTATGCACTACGCTAAGGGCATGGGCGTAGCAGCGGCCAAAACAAAGTGAGGTGTGGGGCGAAGCCGCTGCGTGCTAGCCCTTCGGCCTTTCGAAGCACCGGTAAATTACCGCACTGCACATCGTGGCTGGAGATCCCGGATGGGTCGGAGGAGTTCGTACCCCTGGTTTAATACTATGCTAATGTTATCTTGTCACTTTCCCCATTAAATCTGGAAATATGTTCTGAAAATAGGGACCTGGCTTCCCACTCCCTGGCTTGGTAAAAGATCTAGAGCCTTGCTTCATGTGTATATGACTGAAATATGATAAGTCGAATTTCTAACCAATTGGTCAAGTGCCCTATAAAAATTGACCCTGGATCACTACGAGGGGCACAGCCATATGGGTCACTGGTGGGGCTTTATCTACCCATCTCCAGGATAGTGATGGCTTACAGAAATATCAGGAATTCAAGCTACATATGTTATCGCAGCTCCAATTGTATGCTTACTTTGAAATAATTCCAAACTTTCACTCAACTACCGCTAACATTGCTCAATGTTGACTACATGGGGCTCCCATACCGTCTGCCGCAGGGACTCAGCCAACAGACCTTGAGTGGGGAGGGAGGGGGAGGGGTGTGTCCATGGGCTACTGCGGAGCCATCATCACGGCCCAGCTGACCCCTGCCCAAGCAGAAATGTCAACGCAACATGAAACGTCTCCTGACTGCGGGGCCGCTGCCATGCACTAGCACGCCCGGCGAATCCCTGGTCTCCCGCCAACCATCTCACACGCAGCAACGTTCCTCAATGGCCGACCTCCTACATCTGGGGGTTCCGCATACGCAGATCGCCCGGGGGTGGACGTCTGATTTATCAAGTCCCTTCACCAGTATTTTCCCTGATGATGGACCTGTGTCCATGAATTCTGCTAAGTGTTCTATACGTGATTTTTGCTCGGTCGTTTTGCATTCGGAAGGTGGTGGCCCACGAGAGTCTCCCATCTGTCGATGTTTCGCATATCCTCCGCTAGGTGGCTAGGGTGGTCGCATAACAGTCGTGAGCTTCCGCTGCGATCCAGATATCTGTCATCCACGTTTAAGCGGAGTTGGGTGGAGCGGCGTTCCAACAGTTACGTCATCCAGTGCTATCATTTGAACAATCTGCTCCACTTCATGACCCTCAATGTGGGCCAATAGTTCCACTAGATTCTGGGTCGAGAAAACACCACTGAAACATTACACGTATAAAGTAAAGGTAAAATATATTAAGACCTGCTTTGCAACACAGAAAGGCACCTGCTTCTTCATGTACATGGCACACCTTCGCTGGCTAGTAGCTTACCTCATAAGTTGACAGCGAACCAAAATGAACTGGAAGATCAGGGGCAGAGGAACAAAGTATCTTCCTGGTGATTGACAACACAACAGTGCAATGATGAGCGAAAGCAGAAGAAAGAAGTGTGCGCAAACCGCCGGTGGAGACATCTGCCGGAAATGCGCTTGCATAACGATAGTGTACCCGGAACACGTATAATTTTTTACTGGCCGGACAAATATGCCAATAATATGAGCGAACATAAATAATGTTTTTTTTAGCTTAATCGATCCAAAAGCTATCGAAACATTACGATCACCGGAGGGGCAACTGCCCTTCCAATTATGCTGGAAATCCAGAGTGGGTCGGTGGGGGTCTGGACCCCCTGGTTTGGTACGCTGCTGATGTTATTTTGTTATTTTCCCTATTCAATACGGAAAGATGTCTTGAAAATAAGGGCTTGGACCCCTGCCTTATTGTGATATTTCCAGCCCAATTAGATGTTATTGGAGTCTTTGTAGTGTATCCAATGCATGCAATGCGTATTACTTCCGGTCAGACCCGGGAGAGGATGTGGTGGTCACCGGTGAATCGACCCGACACCAGGATCGTTGCCAAACTGCTCAGCTGACTTACCCACGGCGCCATCTCGTGCGTTTCTCCCGAACGATGGTGGTAGTTGAGAATGAGCACTGTGCTCACCACCGACGACGCCACCATGAACATTATGCAGTTAAAGTACGTTCCTACGAAAATAGATGGCGTTAGCAGTAGCTAGTGGTGAGCTTTTCTGGCACTGGGCTCAAGCAATATCTCAGAGCAGTTGTGAAGACCATGGATTGAAAGTCCAGAACAGAAGCACAGCATGTAAACGATGAACTTCTCTCATCTCGGCGACCTCCCTCTGATATTCATTAATGCCGGCGAGAAAACTGCTCTAAATCTTGAACACGTAACTATTTGGGCAGCAGTAGAGACACAGCTTTGAAAGCTGAATCATGGAAAGCACACAGGGCTATTTCTCAATTGGCTTGTTCGAGCTGTTTGAGGTTTGGCGACAACGAGGCCCAGGCCATTCTCTCGCGACCCAGATGGTTTGACTTTACAAGAAGCGAATATTGCCGTCACAAGTTGGAACGCGAATCGACGATTCTCGAGATCGCTCGCAATGGCCACACGCAGCTAAAACACGCTGTGGTTCATCTCAGTATGCTTGGGACAAAGCAAACATCACGTCAACTGTCAGAAGACTTCCAACCTCCTCGAAAGCTAGCATGGTACACAAAGATGAGTTAACCACGGAAAACTTCCAAGGCCTGTCCTATCCAACAAAGTGGCTATTTCAGATACAATAAAAACAACCCAAAGTTTCATGCCAAGAGCAGTTACGGACAAGTTTGTCTAGGGCATTAGACAGGACACGGATCTCCTCGTGGTGGCCCACCGGCCAGATCCACAGGTCAGGGTGTTTCAGAGCGGATATTAGTGGAGTATATTTCTGATACAAAAATATTAGAAGTGCACGATACATGAAGGCAATGGGCGGGCATAAATGGATTGGGGCTGGGGCATACCACACATATGGTCCCACGTTAAGGTTGGAATTATTGAGCAGGCACAGCCAACATTGAGAGGGGACAAGTGCCCTCTCAAAAGCATACAAAGCTACTTCCCTGAGGTAGGATTATTTGGCTGTCCTTGAGAAATGGACAACAACGATGACATTTTTCCCAAAGTCTAGCATAAATTTATAACACGCTTAGATGGCGTCATTTTTTTCGTTTTCCCGTCTTCTTTTCCGAGATAATGTGAGCGAACTTTCTGGAAGGAGTTCTCAGTTACGTTTTCTATTTTGGAATTTGAGACCTGAATCCTCCGAGCCCTATTGCCGGCTTGAGGCATGCTTCGATTGAGGGCAGGAATGTGGTTGCACACGTCCTTCTCTGACACTGATCTACATGCACTAGCCAGCATCTCATCACGCCAAGTTAAAAAGTCTAGTTGGCAGACCAATGATCTGCAATAAGTTCTGTCTCTGAGCGCGGCTGATACGTTTCCGGACTAAAGCAGTGATGCATTAGGAGTTATTCGGCTTAACACTCTACTTATACCAGCCGTACAAAGCGAACGCCAATTTTAAAGGGGACGAATGGCACAAGGACCGAATATATAACTATCGTGTTGACTAATGTTCTAAACGTCAAAAATTAACACAGATAATTGTAAAGCGTCAAGGATCCTGTTGTATGTACGCACGTAAACGGAACTCGAGTTGCCTGCTTTAGGTCCGAGTGGCGAGTACACCACCAAAGCAAGATTTAAAGGCTTGTCTAGTTTGTTTGCTTAGAAAGTCAAGCTTATAGTGTTTATAGTGTTTGATCTACCAGTGGCTGATGACCATGCGTGAGATGACCAGCTAGTGGCTGATGACCATGCGTGAGATGACCCGCCAGTGGCTGATGACCATGCGTGAGATGACCAGCTAGTGGCTGATGACCATGTGTGAGATGACCCGCCAGTGGCCGATGACCATGCGTGAGATGACATGTCGGGATTGCATTGGGAGGGCTCCAAGAACAGTGATGCTCCTCTCATCGTCTCAGTACGGGATATTCCCTGTGGGTCGGGTATTCCCTGGAGCACAAAGCCATGGTGCTCTGTGCTCACACAACATGGTCTCCGGGTGTCGGTGTGCCGAGCGACGAGAAAAACCAGCACACCGGATTTTCCTTGCATAGGAATAGGATGTTCTATCCATACCGCTGTAACGAAAATTATTTGGGAAGGATTATCTCCGGATAGGATTTTGGAAAGCTTAGTACAAATTCCTGATCCAGGTGTGAAATACATGCTACGTCTGCTTCTCGCAAGGATAACTACATCGTATTTCAGTCATCTAGTATTATTCGTGGGGTGAACTGATTAATTCCTTTTAATAACACTTGACATCTTTGCGAAGAGGCACAACAGCCACAGAAATGATGAGATGCTCCACCAGTCACTTCCGATAATATTGAAAATTTGCATGCAAGAATGGACGCGCTTTTGCTTAATTTCGCAGAAAGAGAGCATATATGGCCAAAGCTAAAACACCAAGAAGCTAGGTACAAGGAGAAAGTACAGACCTATGTTACTTTGCGAAGCCTTGAACACTAAAAATAATGTTCGGACATCACCAAAAACAATTTGAAAGTTACATTGCAAGGATTGTAAAATTACAATGTGTGTTCCAGTTCCAAGAGAACCCGTCTAGTCTATTGCTCTCCAGGCGACTACCAGTCCTGCTAATTCAACGTATGTAGCGATGCACGCATGTGGTAGGCGAGATCGAGTAATCGGGGTTAGATACGTTGGGGTAAATATGCAGGTAGATAGACGTAAGGTAGGTAGGTGAAGTCGTACACTTAACACTTGGACTGTATTACTTTACGAACGGAGTAGTGTTGAAGTAGCACAGTGGCTAACGACATAGGAATAGCTAGATGATTTAAACACTAGCGGCCTGGGTATGTTTCGGGTGACAAACGTTTGCTTGAAAATAATTCGTGGAACACGTTCTCCAAAGCCGCCTTCTGCAGTTCCTACACGAGAATAAACCAACGGTTCGGAGTAATTTCCCAGCACCGCCTCTGTGATAGCAATTCATTATCCCGAGGCCCTACGTAATTGCTATTTAAGAATGTGACGAGAGTCATCGTTGGAACATTTCATATCTACTTCTGGAGTTCAGTTGCAGAACAAATGCCTTTGGGCCAGCCCAGATTATGCATGCTCCAAAAGAAAATCAATGACAAATACATGCACCTTCTGGAGGTTACGCCGAGCGGTGGTGGTGCATATCTAAACACATTCCCACGTGCATTAGCTGGGTATCTACCTCGAGCTCGTCTGTCCCGGTCTCCCGTCCAAACCTGCACCATCTCTTAAACCCATGCATCTTTATTGTCTGCTGGTTATAGTCATAACTGCAGCGCGTTTCCGTCAACAGTTGAAGCGCACAACATTGATTAGCAGCTGTCACCGGTACCGACCAGACGCACAATATTGACCAGCAGCTGTCGCCGGTACCGACCAGACGCACAATATTGACCAGCAGCTGTCGTCGGTACCGACCAGACGCACAATATTGACCAGCAGCTGTCGCCGGTACCGACCAGACGCACAATATTGACCAGCAGCTGTCGCCGGTACCGACCAGACGCACAATATTGACCAGCAGCTGTCGCCGGTACCGACCAGACGCACAATATTGACCAGCAGCTGTCGCCGGTACCGACCAGATGCACAATATTGACCAGCAGCTGTCGCCGGTACCGACCAGACGCACAATATTGACCAGCAGCTGTCGCCGGTACCGACCAGACGCACAATATTGACCAGCAGCTGTCGCCGGTACCGACCAGACGCACAATATTGACCAGCAGCTGTCGCCGGTACCGACCAGACGCACAATATTGACCAGCAGCTGTCGCCGCTACCGACCAGACGCACAATATTGACCAGCAGCTGTCACCGGTACCGACCAGACGCACAATATTGACCAGCAGCTGTCGCCGGTACCGACCAGATGCACAATATTGACCAGCAGCTGTCGCCGGTACCGACCAGACGCACAATATTGACCAGCAGCTGTCGCCGGTACCGACCAGACGCACAATATTGACCAGCAGCTGTCGCCGGTACCGACCAGACGCACAATATTGACCAGCAGCTGTCGCCGGTACCGACCAGACGCACAATATTGACCAGCAGCTGTCGCCGGTACCGACCAGACGCACAATATTGACCAGCAGCTATCGTCGGCACTGGCCAATTGGGTGGTGCATCACGCCGAAGGCTATAGAACACGCCGTCGGCGCCTGTTCTTTCTCCGCCAGCCAGCGAGCTTCTGAAGCCGGCGCAGCCACGTTTGAGGACGGCAGCCGACGTCGAGTGGCTCATGAGCCGCCAACGGTGGTCCGTGTGAACCAGGCTGGGTGAAACCAGTTGAATATGGTCGGCGATATACGGGAGGCCATCAAACTGTGAAACCGGCTTGGTGAAGCCAGCTGAAGATGGTCGGCGATATGCGGGAGGCTCTCAAACTGTGAACCCGGCTGGGTGAAACCAGCTGAAGATGGTTGGCGATATGTGGGAGACCCTCAAACGAAGACACGGACGGAGGGACCCAGGCGGAGGCACATTACTCATATCAGGGACAGAGGGCTCCTGGCAGGAGAGGAGGGCCCTGGCTGGGGCACAGGGCTCCTGTCAGGGACAGGGGTTTCCTGGCAGGGGAGGAGGGCTCCTATGAGGAACATAGGGCTCCTGGCCGGGGAGGAGGGCCCGTGGCAGAAGAGATCATTCGCTCGCTGCTTAGAGTCGCAGATAAGGAGCAAACTGATACGTTCACTGGCTACTAACAAAGCCAGTCCAATGTAGGTGTTTGTCTAGCGTAGTCTGCTGGACAAAGAATGGGTTCAACAGGCCGGGGCTGCGGGGGTCATCGAGACCGATATCCGACTCTGAGGGAATGCATGCTTCTCAACAATCACACTTCGGCTAGTCAGGTAAATTGCCTGCTCTTGTGGAGCAGTGCAGTGCATGTAGCTGTTCGAACGCAAACATGCCAAGCCATGCGCCATAGGCGTTTCGATTAATCACAAAGCCGTGGCTGCAATTTATTAACGACAATTTTAGCGACGATTTAGAGAACATGTGGTGTACATCATAGTCAGCGAGTGGTGGGGATTGGCTGGGGCATTGCAGGAGTACGAATATATGTGGGCTCGTTGTCGTAAATATTCAGATGAGAATAATATCGACTTTGTGTGCGCTTCAGCATTCATTTAAGCGTTATTGAATTTTGTCAGTTAATGTAATTTTGAGCCTGGGTAAACTAGGTGCTGCTTCGTCACTTCCTTCTTTCTACCCATGCATCTGCTATTATATCCAAGCATTTTCACTATATGAAATGTTAGTCTACAATTGCAGTTAATCATTGCAAATAATAATTGTGGTCCTGAAAATTGTAGTTAAGAAATTTCACAAAAATGCCGACCGAAAAATTGTAGCTACGTATTAATAGGCACAATGGAACAAGTACGCTTTCTCTACAATGGATTGCTGTTCCCAAGTACTGCTACTTCCTATTCCTTTGTGAAATACCGCTAGTTCTATATTCGCTGCTACATGACAGCTCAGTCGCTAGTAACTCCAAACTAATGTATTTAATCCTCTTCAATCAGCGTGCATCGTGCGGCAGACAAGGGCCGCCTGAATCTGCCTTGTCGTCGGACATTCCCGTCCGACATATCACCAATTCGATCTCAGTCTCGCTTCCCGCCGTAGGCACCGGCAACCAGCTTCATCCTTGTGGTGATGTCAGTCGCTCTGGCCTTTGCAGCTGGGAATGGGAAGAGTGGGGATATCGCAGGGAGAACAAGTGCGGAACACATGTGTGCACACAGGTCTCCCGAAATGTTTCTGTTGAACATTTGTTTTGCCCTTCGGGGAGTCCGGTAGGAGGACAGAGGAGAAGTGAAAAGAAGCTCGTGAAGCGTGCAGTGTGAGTAGCTGAGCGTGATTAAGAAAGTAAAAGGAATGTTGGGTGTGTAGCAATGACGTTTGAGTACATTACGCTGTGATGTGTAGTTCGTGCAGTGGATTAATAAATGCTTGGCTGCCAGTAGTCGTTCGCATGCATTGCATGTGGGTCGTGGAGTGATTGAGACTCGAAGTGGCTGTGGGTGAGCTTTGTGCGACGTACGAGGAGTCTTGTGAGTGCCTCCTCACGCAGCCTGGTGGAATAGTTCGTGGTATTGCGTGGTGGCGTTTCCCCAAGACTGTTCAATGCCTGTGAGCATTACATGTCTGGGGCAGGCGTAGTGTTCCGATTGTGAGGGTGGACATTACGTGTCTGGGGCAGGCGTAGTGTTCTGATTGTGAGGGTGGACATTGCTTGTCTGGGCAGGCGTGGTGTTCTGATTGTGAGGGTGGACATTACATGTATGGGGCAGGCGTAGTGTTCCGATTGTGACGGTGGACATTGCATGTCTGGGGCAGGCGTAGTGTTCCGATTGTGAAGATTGACATTGCGTGTCTGGGATATTGAGTAATTCACGTCCGTTTTGCACGTTTAATGAAAGGAATTGGGATGTTGTTAATAATGAGGTCATAGTTCCATTCGTGTTGATGTTGGCCCAAAAATATGCATTGCTATTTAAAGGGAGAGACGTGCAAGTTGAATGGTTGGAGATGGCCTTGGTGGTGTAGAGTGATTTCTGGAAGATACTTAGCGCGTTCTTGGGTGTTTTTTGTTTGGTTGTGAGGTCCAAATGACGAAATCATTTGCCGAAATTGCTGGCATTGTAGGTGGTGAGAGAGTGGATAGCGCTGGGTTGAGGCCTAAGATACAGAGCAGGGATGAAGACATTGATCCTTGCATTTGGCCAGTTGTCGAAATTTGGTGTCAGAAATGGTGTTGGCAATCTTGACCTGTAATGCTCTGCAATGAGGGTAAATATTTAGGTAATTTGCGAAGTTCCCTGTGGTTCCCTGAAGTTGTAGTGGTCGCGGATATGTTGATCGTGCCATACGCCTGTTTGGTCGCGGATATGTTGATATGTTGATATGTTGATCGTGCCATACGCCTGTTTGGTCGCGGATATGTTGATATGTTGATCGTGCCATACGACTGTTTGGTCGCGGATATGTTGATATGTTGATCGTGCCATACGCCTGTTTGGTCGCGGATATGTTGATCGTGCCATACGCCTGTTTGAAGTCTCAGAGGTGGCTACGGTGAATTCGTAGCTTGATCTGGCGTGTTAGATACTGGTGATGAGGTGGGCGAGGATGTCGACTGTGGTACGAGGAGAAAGCGGGGAGAAACTGTGGTCTGTGTGGACGGGAATATGCCTGATTGATCGAGATCCTGCCGAGGAGGAAGCCTGATTGGTCGAGATCCTGCCGAGGAGGAAGCCTGATTGGTCGAGGGATCTTGTCAGTGGTTTGGTGTGAAATGAATCGTTCACGTTGATGAAAGCAGTTGTGAAGATCGTGTTCGAAAAGATGCCAGTCAGCGTGCTTCAGGTTCAGGCTGACCGGACCCGCTGCTGGACGCTGTGTAGAGCGGGAAGTGATGGTGATTGGAGTCAGCGTGCTTCAGGTTCAGGCTGACCGGACCCGCTGCTGGACGCTGTGTAGAGCGGGAAGTGATGGTGATTGGAGTCAGCGTGCTTCAGGTTCAGGCTGACCGGACCCGCTGCTGGACGCTGTGTAGAGCGGGAAGTGATGGTGATTCGATTGTGGTCGATACAAAGTAGTGTCGGCTCTGATGTCCCAATAAGGTGTAAGCCGAAAGGTGATACGAGGCGAAGCTGATGTCAGGTGTAGTGTTTCGTTGGTGGAGACGCGATTTGCATATGTGGTTACTGTCGTCAACAGCGTGCTAAATTGAAAGTGTTGATGAGCTTATATATGACACTGCCTCGAGTGACGGGTGTGGTGTAGTGTTGATGAGCTTACACAGGACCCTGCCTCTAGTGTAGGGTGTGGTGTAGCACGATATGGTGTGGTGTGGTGTGGTGTGGTGTGGTGTGGTGTGGTGTGGTGTGGTGTGGTGTGGTATGGTGTCTATGGTGTGGTGGTGTGATGTGGTGTGGTGTGGTGTGGTGTGGTGTGGTGTGGTGTGGTGAGGTGTGGTGTGGTGTGGTGTGGTGTGGTGTGGTGTGGTGTGGTGTGGTGTGGTGTGGTGTGGTGTGGTGTGGTGTGGTGTGGTGTGGTGTGGTGTGGTGTGGTGTGGTGTGGTGTGGTGTGGTGTGGTGTGGTGTGGTGTGGTGTGGTGTGGTGTGGTGTGGTGTGGTATGGTATGGTGTGGTGTGGTGTGGTGTTGTGTGGTGAGGTGTGGTGTGATGTGGAATGGTGTCTGTAGTGTGGTGTGGTGTGGTGTGGTGTGGTGTGGTGTGGTGTGGTGTGGTGTGGTGTGGTGTGGTGTGGTGTGGTGTGGTGTGGTGAGGTGTGGTGTGATGTGGAATGTTGTCTGTAGTGTGGTGTGGTGTGGTGTGGTGTGGTGTGGTATGGTATGGTGTGGTGGTGTGGTGTGGTGTTGTGTGGTGAGGTGTGGTGTGATGTGGAATGGTGTATGTGGTGTGGTGTGGTGTGGTGTGGTGTGGTGTTGTGTGGTGAGGTGTGGTGTGATGTGGAATGGTGTCTGTAGTGTGGTGTGGTGTGGTGTGGTGTGGTGTGGTGTGGTGTGGTGTGGTGTGGTGTGGTGTGGTGTAGTGAAGTGTGATTCTTCACTACAACCCGGGACTTCAATCTGGAGCGGGTCTGCCCGACAAACTGGCCAGAAGCATCGGCCCACCCCGACCGCACGACACGTCAATTTTCCGACAAGCTCCGCGCACTAGTCGAGCCTTCGCAGAGTCCACGGTCGAGCCACAGGGCGAGAGGCCGGACTGGACACCTGCCGGTCGCCGGCGCGCCGACGGACGCCCACATCCGACCGACGACACACGGACATAGTTGGGCCGGTGCCGGTGCGGCCGGCAGGCGCGTGCCGTGGCGTCACGCGTCACGCCCCGACCGAGCCGGAGCCGACTGGACGGCGCGGGACTGACGGACCGTCGGTAGGTTCACCTGGTCGGTCTGTGACGCCGGCTCCCGCTCCCGGCTCCCGGCTCCCGGCCGGCTCCCGCTCACCGGACCGCTCGTCACGTCCCCCTCACAACCAAGTATGTGAAGTATGTGAAAAGTATGTGAAAGCGGAGCTTAATGCAGCATACATTTTCCCCATGGCATACGCTTAGGTAATCAAATATGTTCACAAGCTCAGCGATGTGTGAGTTCGATTCTGAGTACATGTGATGGGAGATGCAGGGAGTGAACTATGCAGGGAGAACATGTGATGAAGCAGTGCGAAATGTCAAGAATGGTAGGAAGGACTGATGATTCAGCTGAGCCATCTACTATGCTATTGACACAGGTGCGGGGCAAGGCTTTCGCAGTTTATTCGGTCAACGCTCCGACACGACATTTTACAAACTTACCCTGAGCTGAACTACCTCAAACTGAAATCATTTACCTACATATAGTTTTGACATTTAAGGTGTATATCTTAGAAGATACGTTTGATTAGATCAGATTTTGGATCACCGATAATAGCTTATATGCTTTATTAAACGTTCTGACATCGAACAGATTTCACTGCACGTTTCCGGGTCAATGTCCAAATTGACACAGCACCAGCATCCGATAACGTTGAGCTGGGCTGGATGCTGAATTTCCAACCATGTTTTGGACGTCAGAATATCGAAAATTACCAACCTGCATCCAAATGTTTGACCATTGCGTCTCACCCAAGTTGCAAGTTGCATCGCATCCAAGTTTTGCATAGTTCCCTGCGCATGCTACAATATACCCGTTGCTATCTTTCCCTCTCCCCTTCTATCTCCCATTAGCTCCCTCCCATCATCCCCCTTCCTATACCTCCCCCTCTCTCTCTCGCTCTCTATCTCGCGCTCTCTCTCTCTCTCTCTTTCTTGTCCTTTTCTTCAGATAACCTGTATTGATTGAATGGAGGGAGGTTTATATTAAAATAACGTTGACGTTTGTCAAAATGTACGGGTTAGTGGGTGCAAATTCAATGAAGATTGATAACCAAAATGCACCTCTGCAGAACCAAAACGAATTGTATCGATCAAGTCAGAACGTACTTCTAACTCATATCCAACGAATACTCCTTATATTTGTGTTCAGCTGAAAGCATCCACTGACCTTCAACAACTTCGGCACGCCAATGACTACGGGTTTACCGTTGAGCACTCCGGTCGTTTTGTGCACTTTGGGACATGTGTGTCATTTTACCGTCAACCAAACCCAACTGCACAGCATACGTGCAAACATTTAATACTGTTAAACATTCTTCATTGTATCGATACTACTTAAAAGATAATGCATTCACCAAGTGTGAAAATTAATCCTGCATGCTCATTTCGTACTTCAAATGTACACAACTGTTACATAGTTCAACAAAACCGTACGCCAAAAATGCACAACCTGAGTATGAAATATGTTCATATAATCCTATACAATTGACTGCCCCGCAAGAAGACGAACACATCATGGAGCATGTGGTCTGTTTTAATATTGCGAGCTGGGTCTTAAATGGGCGCACATGCCTGGGCAGGATTACACGAGCGTTAGTGCGGTGCATAGCGGGAGAATAGAAACAGGTTGTGCCGTTTCGAGAAGCTTCGCTTGTGTATTTTTCATGGTTTTTGTTACATACTTAGGGTATGCTTGAAACATTCGTGGAATATTGAACATTTCGTTGTGATTTTGGAGCGAGCACAGTATCTTTTCTTTGTGGAACTATCATTTTGTGGATTTTGAGGGTACCATTCTTTTGAGGCGTGATTTCAAAGGATTCCAAGTGTCTCCCACCAGAAAAGAACAATATAATGTGATCATGCATCTGTCATTTAATAACCAATAACCAATAATCATAAACCATGCATTCGTCATGGACTTGTTTTCCGGAAGTGCAGTGGAGTTCCAGGCGCATGCAGGATTTTGTTTAGGGATGGGCGAACAGACAGGATAGCCACATCTTCCCACTCCTTTGAACGACCAACTGGGTGTGGTTGTTATTATTTACCTCAAGTGTAGCTTCAATCAAATCATGGCTTCAAAGCTTCAAAGTAAAAGTAGCCTATATTTGTTTACCCTTTTTGAAAGGACACATTTTACTAAATGTGTTTCTCTCCATTTTCGATTGAGTAGAGGCGTGGATGATGCGCGGGCAAATTAATTTATGACCAATCCATCTGGATCTGCTTTTGAGAAGAATGCTTCGCAGTCATACCGAAACATATAGTAGGATAGTGAAGTTCTGAAGGCGGCTGACACTGTGCACGTCGGCTGACACTGCACGTACGAACAATGTCCTCCAGGAATACCAAAAAGCTTGGCGAAGTTAGCTTATGTTAGAAAATGTTTAGAATACACCAGATTAGTGGAAGCGCTGTCTTCCGTCGGCGATGATATGCAGAAACCGGCCAGAACTTCCAGCATGCCATCCCTACTCGGCAGGGCCGAGCAAAGCGTCGGCGGCACAGCATTCTGGTTGCCTGGCAACATTCCGGTTGTGTTCCTAGCCGTCGGCGCGGCTGGGGCGCATGGCTATGCTCCGTTCACCGCTGCCGTTGCAGCCAGGCTCGCCGCAAGCGCTGCCGCCCGTGCTGCGCCAGCACATTGGCGCCTTGCGGGCTGGCGCGGCGCCAACGTCAGTGCACCAAATGCAGAATTGGCGCGAGGTGCCGTACAGCATGTTAGGCAGGCGTTGTCGGGCGGCGGCGGCGGCGGCCTGACACGCGAGCTCGCCTCGCCGCCGCATACCAGAACATGCGGCTCCACCGAGCGTTCTGACCTATGATGGGCACGGCATCGGACGTCTCCGGCAAAGCATCGTTTATCATTAGCGAAAATACGGTCAGCGCAAGGAGGACGGTTACGCCTGGAAAACAAGGCGTCAGGTCAGGCGCAGACTGGTGGCGACCGCCGTGTGACCTGAGACGATCGCCGTGTGACCTGGGACGACCGCTGGGTGACCTGGGGCAGCGCGACGACGACGTCCACCGTCAACAACCATGCGTTGGGTAGGATCGAGCCGTCTCTACCGGGGGCGCTGCACACAGAACTACAAAGGACACAGGTAGGTGGTTGCACATAGATCGAGCGATATCTAGATCGGTAGGTAAATGGAGACGGAAAGATAGATACACAGAGAAGGAAAGAGAGAGAGACAGAGTGGCCAAGGAGAGAGGTAAAACCAGGAGATGCTGACGCTTTAGCAGAAGCGTAGCGCGTATGAACACTGCGTTGCTGAGAAGTGCGCTATGATAGTCGTCTGCCGCTACCAGTGCGCGTCAAACACCTACACTGGCGCATCCAGGTGACTCGGACATAGGATACTCGGCAGACGTATACCGTCTGCAGGCCGCCTCCATAGAGCTCCAGCCCTCCCAGTGGTAGCCACAATCAAGACCGACAGAACGACAACGCCCTGCACGAGATGACACAATGGAAGGCTGCGATGACACACGTTGTCGGCGGAAGCTCGTCATACGTCCCATATTTTGAGCAAGCTGCCTGCGACGGCCGTCCGGCTCGGCTAAGCCAGCACCGAGTAGTAATTCTGGACCGAATCGTGCGATCAATAGGCGCGCGACCCAGCAAGCAAATGTGCCACATGGTGAATGGCACCGCGTCTGACCGTGTGGGCATCCCCCAGTCTGGCCGTGTGGACATCCGCCCAGTCTGACCGTGTGGACATCCTCCCAGTCTGACTGTGGACATCCGCCCAGTCTGACCGTGTGGACATCCTCTCAGTCTGACCATGTGGACATCCGCCCAGTCTGACCGTGTGGACGTCCCCCAATCTGACCGTGTGAACATCCGCCCAGTCTGACCGTGTGGACATCCCCAGTCTGACCGTGTGAACATCCCCAGTCTGACGGTGTGGACATCCGCCCAGTCTGGCCGTGTGGACATCCTCCCAGTCTGACCGTGTGGACATCCGCCCAGTCTGACCGTGTGGACATCCGCCCAGTCTGACCGTGTGAACATCCGCCCAGTCTGACCGTGTGGACATCCCCAGTCTGACCGTGTGAACATCCGCTCAGTCTGACCGTGTGGACATCCTCCCAGTCTGACTGTGTGGACATCCTCTCAGTCTGACCATGTGGACATCCGCCCAGTCTAACCGTGTGGACATCCCCAGTCTGACCGTGTGGACATCCTCCCAGTCTGATCGTGTAGACATCCTCCCAGTCGCTGCACTGGGAAGACGGAGACTGAGTGCAAACCTGTAGCACCTGAGTCGGCAACTGAGTCAACACGATGTGGGCTTTGAGTGTGGGAGGAGGGACAAATAAAGTCAGCGAGAAAAGGCCACTGGTAGAACAGCCAGCGAGAGAAGGCCACTGGTAAAACAGCCAGCGAGAGAAGGCCACTGGTAAAACAGCCAGTTTTGACGTATCGGAAGGCAGCGGTTGAGAAAGCTGAACACAGGCTGGTGATACAGGAAATGAACTTGGGTCAACCGGAAGTTGTGGTGCATGCGCCAGAGTATGAGAACACAAACACAACGTGCAGGAATTTATAGTTTGCTGGATGCGGCTGCAGTGGTTTGCAGTAAGTTCACGGTTGGTGAGTTTACGCGGTCGGTAACATGAACACATAATCGGGCTTTAATACACTGACAACGTCCAACCCGCTGAGAGTCCAAGTGCGATTTTCACTTGGGTTACCTAAAAGAGGCACAGCCTCCGAGGTTTCAGGCATATTCGCAGCGACTTGGTTGAGAAATACCGTCAGAGAGAGAAGCACTGTCACCCCTGGCAATAAAGAGCATGGTTAAGTAGTAAAGTGGTCGACCAACAATGTACCGCAGTCTAAGCAGAACATGAGCTAGCACCAAAATTGATGAAGGTCACCTATAAAGCGAAGTGAGGTACAGAGAATGAATGGCATATATATAAACAGATAGATAGAGATAGGGAAAGACAGAGAAAGATGAAGCGGGAGGGAGAGCAAGAGGGAAGGAAAGGAGAGAGATAGAAAATGTGATGGGAGAAAGAGAGCTATAGTAGAAATATAGATAGACAACGAGAAGAGGAAGCAATGGCTAAGTAACCAAATGATAGCAGTTGGATGGAGGCTATGCATCTGCATCGTGCGTTGAGATCAGAGAAGGAGAACTGCAGAGGTAGAACGATAGACGCAGAAAGAGATAGGAAGAGAGAGAGAGAGAGAGAGAGAGAGAGAGAGAGAGAGAGAGAGAGAGAGAGAGAGAGAGAGAGAGAGAGAGAGAGAGAGAGAGAGAGAGAGAGAGAGAGAGAGAGAGAGAGAGAGAGAGAGAGAGAGAAAGAGTGAGAGAGAGAGAGGGGGGAAGAGAGAGAGAGAGGAAGAGGAATAGAGAGAGAGAGGAAGAGAGAGAGAGAGAGAGAGGGAGAGAGAGAGAGAGAGAGGGATAGAGATAGGGGAGAGAGGAGAAAGAGAGGTACAGGAGGGCACATCGTGCTGATTTCATCAAATGAACGCGTCGGAGCAGAGACACGGGCATCACGGCATGACACTGGGCAGCATCCAGTCTGAAACAGACAGAGCGATCAAACATGAGCACGGCAGCATTTCGAGGAGCTAGCCTTAGACTCGGGCCGCTCGTACCTTTGCAACTTGACCAAACAAGGGCAGACCGCAATCAATTGGGCCCAGTTTAAGAAGTAGCAGCCGTGCACACGTGAGCAACGAGTGAAGCTGAGGGACGGTCGCGTGGTCATCCGGCCAGAGGGTTTCACTGAACGATGTCGGGTCACAGCTGCCGCCGGGGCGAACAGACCGCATGTACACGTCAGGGAACACGGCGAATCGTGCATACACACGCATCACTATTGCACAACGAAAACGAGACTATAGTGCTCATGCTTCAGATGATATGTGGCATACATTATGCTTATGCAGTACCTTCACTCTTACGGGGAACCGAGAGGACACGGTTAAAGCGTACTCAAGGTGTGTAGGTGACGTTTTCACAGTGAAATGTATGATGTGCATGATGGTGATAAGTGCATCACAGAAAGAAGGCCGATTGCCCCATAGTAGAGCCATCGTGTATTGAGCAGCCATATGAGTTTCCTGTTATTAATCGGATGGTTGGTGTTATGACAAACCTACGATGCTCGGACTTGATAATGGTTATCTGTGTTCTTTGTGTGCACTGGTCTGATACCTCAATCCAGAAACTGAAGCAATATCAGGGATTGTTTGCCCATAGTGCTGCTTGTGCTTGCTACTGTTTCAGTAGGTAGTATTAAGTTACTGTCAACAAAAGCATTTGGGACTACTTTTTCACCATATTTTTCGGAAAGATTACAACGGAGACTGCAATTCAAATGCATCAGTTCAAATCAGGCACGGATTAATCTCCGCAGTTCTCGGCTGAAATCGTTAAGAATTTAAATCCACCGTGTTTTCTTTCTGATAGTTGCATATGTCAATGTGATATTTAACTAACGTAAAATATCAAACACCAGAGGTCAATGGTGTAAATGTGAGACGGTAAAATGCTGAAGGAATATACACCGTCAGCTAATTCGTGTGGACAGGTTTTCTAGTAGATTCCGGACGACCGAAGGTACCTTTAAGGAAAGCTCACGGTCTTTTGCTAACCAGTGTTAGTGCTTAGAATACAGCCCAAAATATTAGTAATCTGCTGCCTACTTATTATGTCATTGGGCGAAGGCCAACTGAACGCACGAGTGACTAGTTATTTGCTTATACAAGATGTTGTACAATGATTGATCATACCAATAGAATCTCTTCCGAATGTTTACAAGTTAAATTGCAAAAGTGCGAAAATGTAATAAAATATAAGTAAAGGAAAGAAATTGAATACTTCGATAACGAAATATAGCAGCCAATTACTGTTGAACAAGTGACAGAACAATTATTTCGTGGGGCTTGCATATCAGTTAAAACGCGCACTGGTGTTCCAATAATTTCGCATCATGATGAAGTGTATTTTGATGTTGCTTAGTAGCAAAATTGACTTCACGCATTTAGGCGTTTGGAAAGAAAGCAGCCTCAGTGATTACTAGCGAGAGCGGTGAAGCACACGCGAGCATCCTTCGGTGTATATGCGACAAATATTAATCTGAACGACCTGACTGGACCGGCCCGGCTCCTCTCGGTCTGACCGCTACGGCATGCAAACCTTAATAACGTCTTTGTTACGGTGTTCCAAGATCTAGTTCTGTTATTTATGAATAACAGAATTCTTATAATTCTGACCTTTACCAACTGTTCTTCCAATATTTTCACTGGAGTACTCACAACCTGTGTTCAAAGAAAGGGGCTTCCGGCTTTACTGCGTGGCATGTCCGCACAGTAGCCGTATTGATTGAGCCGCCGGTCACGTCGTCATACCACTTGGCCTGCGTACCCTGAAGTCGGCTGACTAAATGTTAGATTGATGTAGTGTTCTGCTCTGAACGGTCGTTTGCGGCCTACACTGAGCGATAAAGCTGCGAGACAAAGACCCGCCACATAT
Source organism: Ashinkailepas kermadecensis (assembly GCA_034440615.1). Taxonomy (NCBI): domain Eukaryota; kingdom Metazoa; phylum Arthropoda; class Thecostraca; family Neolepadidae; genus Ashinkailepas; species Ashinkailepas kermadecensis. The sequence goes on from JAOTOM010003458.1 coordinate 28,501, forward strand.
CATGGCACCTATGCCGGTTTAACAAATTGATATGATGCTTTTAGGTTTGATATGCGTACGCCATTTTCAGCAGATAACCTGGAATTCGGCAAGAGTGCAGCCACCTTCGGCTGACACGGATTATTCTTAATGCGCATGCGCATGTACCAAACTTTTAGGCACTATTCCCGCAATCTGGCTCCTCTACCGAATATGTAGCAGACGTCCAAAATGTAACTGTACTGTGCCGAGTAGGCGAATAGGCTTCACTTACGTCTGAAATTCCTGTACTGCTCGCAAAACCTGAACGTAAAATGCTGTATGCATTTACGGGCTGCCAAGAGCGCGGGCCGTTCCGATGCATCCACATGTGTGTTGCCACAGTACAGTGCCAGATCGTGAGCACGCAGCACGGGCGCGCGTTCCCTACAGTACGCCTCCTGCCCTCGCTCGTCCGACGCTCCCAGTGGCACCTTATGCTGGTCGCACGCAGCACGGGTGCGGGTGCCCTACAGCACCCGACTGCCCATCTGGTGGTGAGCTGTGTGGGATCAGCATTGTGGGATCAGCATTGTTGGATCAGCCTCGTGGGATCAGATCCTAATAAGTAGGTAATCGTTGGGTGCTGACAAGAGCGGCGGTTGCCTGACACTGCTCCACGGCCGCCAGAACAGCCGCCAGATTTCCTGATTCCCAGTTTTGCTGTCCACCGGGCCTGATGATGCGGCTGGAAGTTTTGCCATGCGCGACTCTGACGTGTCATTGAGGTCAGATCTGTCATTGAGGTCAGATCTGTCGCGATTTTGCCGTATGCGAAGCTCCAATGCAATCGCTCCGTTCTCATATGTTGCTAATTTACACAATACTGCAGTAGTTGCAGTAGTGTCATTCCTTTGCAAGATAGCGTGAAAAAGATAGAGGAGCGGGGTTTTACCTTCACACCAGTGCGCGCAGCAATCCACCATTTGCTCAACATCGCATGATATTGTAAATGCTGGAGTTAGAGAAAGCATTAAAAGCTCTCGCAGGAGCAATTCGACGAAAAAAAACATTACTAGAATCGCAAGTGCCAGATTGAGAAAAGGCTGCCAATACCTGCCTGTTCCTTGTGCGTGCTGTGCGACTGTACGGGCCATGAAGGGCCGTTCGGCCCGCCTACCTAGGGTCAGCTTCTCCCCGGAGTCTGGCGGCAGCGTGAACGCCAGCAGCACCATGGTGGATATGAGGATGCCGGGAAGGACCAGGTTGTGCAGGTAGTAGAGCGTGCGCCGTCGCAGATGAACAGTGTAGGTGATGTCGAAGTAAGGCTCTGGACAACACGCGTACGATATCTCATTGCGCTTTCCCGGGATACCTGGAAAATTATGCATACCGTGTCATTCACGAGTGCATGCGCAGTGGGGGGCGCGCGGGGAGGTGTCAGACAGCGGCCATGCACCCTGTGATCCTGAGGCGGTGGTCACAATGTTCCAATTGCGGGCCAGGCTACTACAGCTAATTATCAGTAACAGTTAGCGGCAGCTGAACGGTGCGTAGCAGCAGATTAACTACCAATACAAGAAGCATCTGGTTCAAAGTGACCTGCATTACAGAACCAACCAAAGACCTGCGAGTTGAAAGTGGCACATACTCTGGTGGCAGTGCAACATCATGACAACGCCAGACCCTCGAAGCAAAATGGCTGCGTCCCACAAACTCTACCAACTCACACACTAGTATGTGCGACCCCGTGCTGTTCCGTGTGACACCTCCACGCGCGCCGAGAGCGAGTGAAGAATCAGAGTGCGGCAGTGGTTGTTTACCTAAGCTCAGCTTTTCACCGCTGTCCGGAGGCAGAGTGAATCCGAGTACAGCCATGGACGCTATCAGCACGCACGGCACGATCAGATTCGAGAAATAGTACAGCGTCCTTCTTCTGATTAATATCGTGTACGTTATATCGATATACGGTTGTGGACAACAGACGTACACATTCTCGTGTCGTACCCCGGGCACACCTAAAACAGAGAGAAAGAAGGAGATAGATAGAAGACACATAACACGCATTTAGGCATCGTTTATGCACATTTTATAATCATTTATACTGCGCCATGAACCCATCTGTTGGTCATATGAGTGTTTTTCGTAATCGTTATTCCAAGTCGTTGGTGATAGCTCGAAGTACGTTTCTTCAAAGTCATCAACTGTGTTATTATGTTCACCCTCACACGTGCCGAGGGGCTATTGGCTCTCCGTCCACTCTAAGTTGTTTTTGCGGCTGCTCAAAAACAGTAAGCGTTTGGTCGCTGCCGCTTGGCATGTCTAATGGGGATCCATTATCGACTTCATGATGTTAAAAACAACGTTTTAAAAAATATCAGTCACTGACATAGGTCATGGGTCATAGTTTACATCACTGACCTACGACGCAATACGAGGAACCATGTCAGGCCCTTCTTCGCCGAAATGACAAATTGTCGACAATTTACATCGCTTACTTCTCCGAAACACAATCAATGTTGCGTGCGGAATGGTGACGAGGAACTCAACTAAACGATAGTCATTTAAGGTTATTGACCCAGTAGATCATCCTTCTCGGCTTATGAGTCACCCTGGGAGTACTTTGGACGCTGAAGCCGCATTTGGCCTCAATGTTTACCCCTGGGCACCACAAAACAGTACTCCCGGAAATTATTTCGGAAACTTCCGAAGCGACAGCAAAGCTTCCATCTCATCTTGCCCTTGACATACGGGCAACATGTACCAAATCACACCTCATTTGTATCCCAAGATACCGAGGAAGACAGTTACAAAGCGTACTTGATAATTTGTTAACACAGGCAAAAAGGAAACCTGGGAACTATCGATCTTTATGAGAAAAAAACAGACGGCTGACCAGGGAGCTGAATCAATGCCCTCAAGTACACACAGAACATCAATCGCCAGATCTAGTCACGCATTCTTGTTGATAAATGAATCCGTTGCTTGGTCCTCCCTCACAAGATGTGACTGGATGAAATTTAGTGAAACATAATCATCTCATCATGTGGTGTAGCTAACCGTGACCCTGTATTACACTATGTTGTGCAGTTGAGTGATCGCGGGAATTTGTCTTTCCTCAAGCGATACAATCTGTCTTTGTTTTTCCTCTGGTTCACAAATTGCAACCCAAGAGTGAATAACGTTAGTCTATGGCCAAACGCGGTTAGAAACACAGTGATTAACTATTTTCTTGTGATAATACCTCTAGGTGTCTGGGTGTGTACAAAGTACAAAGAAAATTATTTGAAATTGGTGAGCGACTAAGCTAATTGTAAGTGTTTTAATGAAACATATTCCCAAAAAATGCAAGATGGAGAACATAGCATAACTGCTTTAGGCTTTTCAAGTATCATAGATGTGAATGTTGAATCTATATTTTATCATCCGTAAAAGGAACTGTTCGGAACATGTCAAGAAATGTCTTCTTCCTTCGTGAAACTTTTGAGGAAGGAATCATTATTTGGTGAAGATGTAGTTAAAACAATCAAAATATCTCAATTGGTTTTCGTGACCTCAATCATTTAGAAACGAATTCAGGGTGCAACGACTAGCTGTGCTGCGTCAGCTGTAATCGAAACGAGAGAAGCACCGTTGATTTCTTGCAGAAAATGAGCTAGCGTGGCAACAACAGCAACATATGGTAGCTACCATATGTTGCTGTTGTTGCCACGCTAGCACATTTTCTGCAAGAAATCAACGGTGCTTCTCTCGTTTCGATTACAGCTGACGCAGCACAGCTAGTCGATCAAGAAAGATGCTAATGCAATGGATCTCTTCCAGTACATATCTCTACATGAAAATCCACTTTGAGAGTGCTGAAATCTGCATCACTGAAGACAATATAGGGAGGGAACTCAGCACCTGATAATATTGTACGAGCAGAAGAAAGCATCACGATGTATGAACTGCTCGGAGAACATTTCGGGCTAGTGGAGACCTTATTGTGAAGAACTAGAAGGCAGGACATACTTCGCGTGGCCACCAATGGAAGCGCAGAATATCAAGGAAATCGTAAGCATGTGACATGACATACATACACATTTTGCATGTTGCATACATATTGCATGAAATACGTAAACATGATCATGAGATAATAGTTATTGCACGTGGAACTGCAATGATGGCAGGTAATTGTTCGCATACATGCTGATCACTACCAAGTTGCTCTACCAAATGCAGCGATACTAGTTTTCACTGATGCTGTCTAATGCTACTAGTTTTCAAATATATTGTAAGTGCGCTGAAAAGAGCTTTACGTGGAAAGTTTGAGTAATTTAAGGATGGGTTTTTAATGTTTTAAAAGCCCCCTTCCACCCCCTTTTTTAGTTTTGCATTTGTACTGGTATCTCTTGGTACCAATACAAGGATTGTTTTGTAGTGCTATATGTATTGCTTGCTTAGGATTGGTTTTGGTTTTCATCGCACAGAGGGCCAACAGGCTAAGCAATAGAGCCCGTCAGTAGCATGCATTTATTCCCACAGACACGTGTGACGCAAAGAAGCATGGCATCGGCTTATAAGTACAAAAAATGCCATAATGCACGTTCATAGACCACCATTCATAGAGCAGCACTGAATCCTATTAAGAATGTTTCAACACTGCAGATTGAAGTCAGTAACGATGCCAAGTATTCGTTAAAATCATCGTTGAAGGACTACATTAATAGTGCCCTTCCAGGAGAGTTCCTCTGCATGAGCTGCATAATAAACTTAGAACAACATGCCAAGAACATCTTGTTATTCCCACAGCACACCTTCTTTTTAGCTATAGGTTATACCATAATTTATCAAGTACCTATTGGCCTCTTGAACCCGCAGATTGACAGGGGTATGGTTTTAGGGTGACGCTTCAGGAAAAAAAAATTCAGTGACACCGGGATGTGAGAGACAATGGAATAAAATATATGGTTGGAGATTGTGACGATGCAAATTACAAAATTGAGAATTATGCCACGTCGGCAATTGCTAAGATGTTCTTGAGTGTTTGCGTACATTTCCGCTAAGTTGATGCAAAGAGTAGCTGCAGCAGTACACGGAACCTCTCTGAAAAGCCAAAATTAAGCAACCTAGCTTGCAAGCACATAGCACGGCACACAATACAACCATACCATCCGTTATGCGGCTCGCTGCTCTATGAACATTTCCAGATGGGTTCATGACGAACAATTACAACATCAAGTTAGAATCACCAGTTTAATTTAAGCCATAATTATGATGAAAGAGGAGAGACAACAGCCATTGAGAGCGCAGTGATCGCAGCAGCCTGTATAGTTTGACCAGAATCTCCAAACCGCCCCAAATCATACCTGTGGTTCAAATATTCGTCTGAATTTAAACTTTCATCATATATTCGTTTCAAGTACGCGTATCCGAAGCGCATATCACGAACTTGAAGACGAATGTACTCGAATGCAAAAGAGAATGCAATGCAATGGCCATACCACAACATCGGTCGTGTTTGGTGCTACCTGCATCAAATGACCAACGCCTTTCAAGCTGCCCAAAATAGCTAAACATTGGTGGCAAGCACGAAGGCCGTGCTTCGGCCGCGATGATCGGCCGGTGGCTGATCAGTCGGGTCTGTACAGGCTGCAGCGTCACGCGCCTCCCGACACCGAGGGACCATCCGTGCGGCACGCGCACGCGCACGCGCACATACCCAACAGAGTCCACTCTCCGTTGGGCAGGAAGCTGCTGGAGTCGCCCTCCTCGCCGGGCAGGATCAGGTCCAGCTGCGGGGCGAACGCACGGCGGTCATCGCTCGCGGACCGTGTCACCAGCTGTCGTCACTCGTCACACACATACACACACGCACACACACACACATACACACACCATACTGTACTCTGTCAAGCCCTGGCTCCGCCAACTGATCTGATCTGATCTGATCTGATCTGATCCGTGATTTAGCACGGCCGCTCGTCAGTAGCAGACAGTGTTGGCACTGACGGGATGAAGGCGTGCTATCGCCGGTCAGTAGCAGACAGTGTTGGCACTGACGGGATGAAGGCGTGCTATCGCCGGGCAGTAGCAGACAGTGTTGGCACTGACGGGATGAAGGCGTGCTATCGCCGGGCAGTAGCAGACAGTGTTGGCACTGACGGGATGAAGGCGTGCTATCGCCGGGCAGTAGCAGACAGTGTTGGCACTGACGGGATGAAGGCGTGCTATCGCCGGGCAGTAGCAGCCAGTGTTGGCACTGACGGGATGAAGGCGTGCTATCGCCGGGCAGTAGCAGACAGTGTTGGCACTGACGGGATGAAGGCGTGCTATCGCCGGGCAGTAGCAGACAGTGTTGGCACTGACGGGATGAAGGCGTGCTATCGCTGGGCAGTAGCAGACAGTGTTGGCACTGACGGGATGAAGGCGTGCTATCGCCGGGCAGACACCGAGCGGGTGTTGTGCACGTCAGCTTGAGGACTGCCCCCTGGATTGCATGGCCAACAGTGTCATGCCTCAAGTGCTAACTCACCACGGCTGTGCTCCGGACAGGCTGGCCTCCCCCGGAGAGAGACACCCAACGTCAATGTTGACGATTTGCTGGATTGAGTTCACTTTAAGTCGATATGAGTATGCTAATGATGCTAATGCTAATGCTAACGACGACTGATGTTTCCATCTATCACTAAGCGACCAATATTTTGTACTTGAACAGGATATTTAAAAATTGAAGAACTAAAAACAATTTTGCAGCGTTACTTACTGTTGAACGGCATACTGTTGCGAACTAGAATTCCAGAAATGGGTACAATTTTTCGGCAGCTTCTTTTTGCGGTTCAATTACAAGTAGGTTGCTCAGACGACAGGATATATCAATTTCCAATAGTGTTATCATCTGATATCATAGTGATATCGTGGTCCGGGACTTTAGCACCTCACAAATGAGGATCTGGTGGAAGATACTAAAGGTATCGAAAAATTGTCAAAGCATTTTACTTTGCTTCACTCAATATGTTTTCTTCAGAACGTTTTGCTTCGAACATCGAAGATGGTCGAGAATAATCTGATAAGGTTCAATGAATGTTTTTGCACAGTATTTTTTTCCATGCTCACATAGTTCAATGTTTTTATAACACCTCCAATTTCATTTTCATTCCCACGAATGTTTCTTCTGTATTGCAATAGCAGATGTAGCATGTTTTCATTCGCATCCCCAATTTTTTCCAAAGAACTTAGGTGGTAGACCATTCTTTGTCGACAGCGCTTTTGTAGCCAATTAATTTAAGATCGTTCATGTATATGTATTATCGTTAATTTCCTGATCACGTTCGAGTAGTACCATTTACTTCTTCTATAGGGCGTTTTATCAGGTTCACAGGAAGAGTACTAGATGGTGTATATTAGGCAATGCTAGTGGCAATGTTATTCCTTATGGATCTTGTGGACACTTTTTTAGCTTGATTACCTGAATAAGATAATGAGGTGGTAATCCATCGTTTTATTGTTGTCTTTCTTTGCTTAGGTTATGAATTAGGTTCGATTAGCTTTTGTGAATCTGGTGGTGTCATTACTGCAATTATTAATTCGCTGCTGACATGCCACGTTCGCATCGGCTTTTCTTCAACATTTTCCATGTCTTCTATTGGAGAGTCATGTAAAGGAGATCTTTTCTTGTATAAAAAATGGTTACATTTGCTCTTTTTACTTCAATAGTGGGTGATATTAATGCATGAAGACGAACTGGAAACTGCCTCAAATGTTCAAGACAAGTACCGGACTTAGAACGGCAGGAGTAGAAGTTCTGGACGATCCAACCGTCATGCACCGCAGCTTCACTCTCATGCATACATTAAATATTTCATCAGTGTGCTCCAACACCCCAGCGGTGCTACTCGACACTCATCATGAAGGAAACATTTGACGAGAAACTAAGCGGAATACATCCGAATTACGTGGCTACTCTTCCAGTCGTCAAGCTACAAATTGTGAGTAATTCGCTTAGCTTCATACACTGACATGCGCAGCAGCAGCCTTGTTAAGGCAACGGACAACACATTAATAAACAAATTAAAGAACTAAGAACAATTTTGCAGCGTGACTTACTGTTGAACGGCATACTGTTGCGAGCGAGAATTCCAGAAATGAGTACAATTTTCCGGCAACTTCTTTTTGCGGTTTAATTACAAGTAGGTTGTTCGAACAAAAATAAAACAGCCCGATCATTCACTCACTGCTCTGCCCTCGTCGCGGCCGGTCGTATTTTGTGCGCTCCCGTGACGAGGGAAAACCGTGTGTAAAATATTGGGCACAGGTGGTTAGTGAAGGGAGGATTTGTTCTATTGTAAGCCTAGGTTATGACGGATAGGTTAGATTGTTTAAATTGGGTACATTAGACTTATCCTAGGTATTCTAAGCTTCTAGAATTATCGATCGGCCGCGTGGACGCTTTGTAGACGGGTGGAGCGGCTACGTGGCTTAGGTTTATTTTAGCATAGAGGAATAAGTTTGTGTTTGCTTGGAGTTTAAGTGTAAGATAGAGTTCAAGATTAAAATAGTCAGCTTAAATTACAGTAGGTAGCTTCTAGAATTATCGATCGGCTACGTGGACGCTTTGTAGACGGGTTGAGCGGCTACGTGGCTTAGGTTTATGTTAGCATAGAGGAATAAGTTTGTGTCTTTTTGGTGCTTAAGTTTAAGACAGAGTTTAATACTAAAATAGTGAGCTTAAATTACACTACGTATATCTTCATATCGTGGTGTAATTGTAGAGGTATCTAGGCTTTTTGGATTATATTAGTATTTAGTTTGGTTAAGTTGGAGTTTGTAGCCTGTGGGACTCAGGATAACTAAGATTATCTTCGCTTAGTTTAGTTTGCGCAAGCGGAGATATATTTTGTCGTTTATTCAGTCCGAATGTTACTAGATCAGGCGTTAAAGTACAATAAACTAGATAGCTCATGCACTGCTCGGTTGCATTAGTTGCTAGCAAGCTTTATAACTTGGTTAGTAAAGGTTTACATTAACTAGACTTAGTTAGCAATAAGAGTGTAAAAAGAACAAAACAAACATATAAAAAAGAACAAAAAAATACAAGGTGACTGTGGGAAGTGTGAGTGTCTGGGAGTCATTGGGGACTTGAGTAGGAAAGTAGATATGTTATCAAGGGAGGTGGAGCACCTGAAGTGTTTGGTGGCAGGGCCCATCATAGGAAATGCCAGCTAGGCAAGCCAGGTGCAGGAGTCTAGGAGTGATAGGGCTGGAGATAGCTTGGTCCAGGATATTAGAGAGTGGAAATTAGCTAGACGCCAGAGTACCTGACTGGCTTTAAGGAAAACTGACACAGGCGTTGAAATTAATAATAAGTTTGAGGTACTGCAAGAGAGGGGAGTAATGCTGCTAGGGATGGAGGTAGGAATGACCAGGTAGCTGAATATAGAGAGAGAGGGAGGTTTCAGTCATAGGGGACTCAATAATTAGGTATATGGATCGCACATTTTGTAGTAGGAACCCCAGCAGACGGACTCGTGTTTGCTTCCCAGGTGCCCAGGTAAAGGATGTTGGGGATAGGTTAGAAGGAGTAATGAATGGTAGTGGAGAGAGTACAATAGTAATTGTGCAGATTGGTGTGAATGATGTAGGAAGAGCTAAAACAGAGGAAACAATAACAGAGTATAGGGCTTTGATAGGTAGGTTAGCAGGAAGTAGGAAGAGAGGAGTGGTAACATGCATCCTTCTTATGGTAATTGCAAGTGTATAATGGTATTCGAGGGCCATTGGGCGGAATACCAGGGTGACCAAGATTTGCAAAGAGCTTCGGGTGAGGTTCTTGGATTTGTGGGGGGATTTTGGGGGATGACTGAAATGTTTGCATTAGATGGGTTACATTTGAGCAAGAGAGGAGTGGAATTGCTCAGCAATAGGTATGAAGAGGCTCTCAGTAGGAAACAGGGAAAGTAGGCAGGTCATGGGGGATGTGGCTGATAAAGAGAGAAGTATTGCAAGCAAGGGAAGGAACAGTTTATCATGCTTTTATGTCAATGCCAGAAGTGTTAGGAACAAAATTGGGGAACTGCATGCATATATGGTGTCTGAAAAGCTAGATTTGGTATGTATAACAGAGGCATGGATCAATGAAAGCATTTTTGGAGACAACTTGCAAGAATTTGAATTGACAGACTACAACATGCATGCTTATCAAAGGAAGGCAAGGACAGGAGGAGGTATACCCTTGTATGTCAGGCAAGTAATGAAATGTCATTCCGTAGAGGATAGTGTGCATAGTGAAGGAGTAGAATCTTTGTGGTTAGATATCATTCTGACAAATTGAACACAATTTAGGATTGGGGAATTCTATAGAACTCCAGACCAGAATAAAAACACTGACAGATTGATGCAGGAAGAGGTAAGTAGGAGAGTGCAGTAGATAACTATTTTGTTGCGGGAATTCAACATAGCAGGATTGGGAAACAAAACAATAGGTCTAAACAAATCAGAAAGAAGTTTCATGGCTTGTTTTGAGGAAAATGTATTCTTTCAAATGACACATGAACCTACAAGGGAAAATTAAATATTAGACCTACAGAAGCTGTAGAAAAGCAGTCGCAGAATATAAAACCTGATAAAGCTTCTGGACCAGATGATATATATCATGGAATCTTAGTACAGTGTGCTAAAGCTTTAGCAGTTCCCCTAGGTATCATATTCAGGCGGTCTATGGAATATTACGAAGTACCTGAAGATTGGAGAAATGCAAACGTAGTACCAATTTTCAAAAAGGGAAGCATGAGGTGTGTAGGAAACTACAGGCCAGTCAGTTTGACCTCAATAGTTTGCAAGGTACTAGAAAATCCGGTTAAATAGAATGTTCAGATTCATCTTGATGGGCACAAACTTTTAAGGGATACTCAACATGGATTTCGATCTCGAAGGTCTTGTTTAACTAACATATTGGAGTTCATGGAGTATGTTGCTAAAGAAGTAGACAATCAAAGCAGGATGGATGTAGTGTACTTGGACTTTAGCAAAGCTTTTGATAAAGTTCCACATGGAAGGCTAATTCATCAACTACAGCAACATGGGATTGTTGGAAAAGTCATAGGTTGGATTGAAACATGGTTGAGAGGAAGGAAACAAAGGCAGTGTTAAATGGATGTAAATCTGATTGGAAGAATGTTCTGAGTGGAGTACCACAGAGCTCTGTTCTAGGGCTACTTCTCTTTATCATCTTTGTGAATAACATTGAGGTAGGGCTGAGGAATAGAGTGTCCAAATTTGCTCATGACATCAAGCTGGTAGGAGTGGCTAACAGTAGTGATCAATCTAGTAATATTCAACTGGACTTGGAGGACCTAAAAAGTGGGCTGATCAATGGCAGATGTCTTTCAACTACGATAAGTGTAAAGTTATGCATCTGGGGTCTGGAGGTGACTTAGATGTGCTGGTTTCAAAAGACCTTAAAGAAGAAAAACAATGTATCTCAGCTAGGAACAGGGCACTCAGAATGCTGGGACTCATTAATAGGAGTGTGAGATATAAGAGCAAGGAAGTCATGAAAAACTGTACTTAGCATATGTGCGACCCCACTTGGAATATTCTGTACAAGCATGGACCCCCTGCTTAGAATAAGATATATATATGTTAGAAAGAGTGCAGCGCAAAGCCACTAGACTAATCAGTGGAATAGGAAACTTAGAACATGGAGAAAGGCTTATGACATTATATATGTACTCTCTCAAGTATAGGAGATTAAGGGGGACATGGTTGAAATGTAAAAAGGGCTAGATCAGGTCAATTTGAATGATTCTCTTTGGTTTGGAGTATCACATAGGGGTCATCAATACAGGTTTGACAAGTTGACGTGTAGGACAGTTTAGCGACAACAGGCCTGCAGTCAAAGGATTGTTGATCAGTCGAATAGGCTGCTTGCTGATGTTGTGGGGACTTCGTCATTGAAAGTACTTAAAAGTTGGGTGAACAATTTTTTGAGTACAGACTTAACTGGATGGGCCCTTGTGGCTCTTATTAAGTCTAAACACTGCATGATTGATCTATTCCAGAAAACTAGCATGTGGGCCCGGGTTCCAGGCGTAATCCCTCTGAGAATAATTTTATACCCTGAAGGTGGAAATGTGAAGGCACAGGGGGATGGAAGAAATGCATGCCTTAAAGTCTGCTGCATGTTTCGGTGTTCAGGGGAGATAATAGAGACATGTCTTATGATCGTAAAGTTAAATGCGTTGGACAATTAGAACCTCTGCTAAGTTTGCTAATTATTGTTTTGTTGTTGGCATGTCTTGCATTTGTTCACCTGTGCATTTCATGACATTCTATTCTACGAAATATAATCTGGTTTTGCTTCAACTGGATGTGTCCACCAAGACAGCCTGGAATTCCAACCAACTGCCGTGGTCCGAATTCGGGTTCGAAGCGCTTGGTAGCTTGCTGTCTACTCATTGGCATGCAAGTCTACTTAGCATTGAATTGACCATAGTTAGCCATCGAACACCGGGTTGTGCAAGCAAAACGTTGTGTCACTGTGAGCTGCTGGCAGGCACCTGGGTACTACCTGGGTACAATTGGTGGTCGGAAGCGCAGCTGCTGCCGAACGCTGAAGTCGGTCCCACTCGTCCCCCCCTCCCCCATTCCCACCTCCATTCAGCACGGGCAGCACTATCGCCGAAAACTATTCACAGCCTGCAGCAGGAGACCGCAGCGGGCAAGCGGCGTGCGGTGGGGCGCCGCTTTATGAGCGGCCGCCGAGCCCGGTCGACGGCGGCCTGCTCCCCGGCAGGATCGGACCGCCTCGGCAGCGACCCGGTCCCGTGGCTGGCGCAGCCGTCGGCCGGGCCCGGTCGACGGCGGCCTGCTCCCGGCGATCGGACCGCCTCGCACGACCTGTCCGTGGCTGGCCAGCGCGTGGGCCCGGTCGACGGCGACCTGCTCCCCGGCAGGATCGGACCGCCTCGGCAGCGACCCGGTCCCGTGGCTGGCGCAGCCGTCGGCCGGGCCCGGTCGACGGCGACCTGCTCCCCGGCAGGATCGGACCGCCTCGGCAGCGACCCGGTCCCGTGGCTGGCGCAGCCGTCGGCCGAGCCCGGCGGCGACATCTATCAACGGCACGGACGGCGTTGCGCGCGGCTGCCCGTCTCGGCCGACGGTCAGTCAGGAATTGCCGCTAGGCATATGTCAGCTCCGCCTCGCTAGTCGAGAGGGGAAGGGGTGGGCGACCCTTCAGAGTACGCCGATTGTTAGTCCGCGATGGGCGAATAATACGGTGAACGGTGTACCGGAAACGCTGGCGGTGACGGCTGACGGTAGCGATGTGGTGTCGAGCGCGCTGCCTGGCATTGATGCGTGAGACACTGACGCGTGCCCGCATTTGCATTAGCCTGCTAAGTTTAGGTCTCATTCTGCGGGAACATTGTTCTCTCTGATCCTGAGCGCATACTTCTAGAACAAATAGGTCAGCACCAGAGGCATAGACAACGACAGAAATGTGAATTTCGCAATGCACTTCTTCGTATGATTATGCACGTAATAGCAGGCTAAAGACCCAGGTATTCACGACTCCCATCAACTTTTTGAAGTATGAAACATGCGTTTAACAAACTAAATTGAAAGTGTAAAGGGACTAGTCATGGGAAACCAGAGATAAAGGGACCACAAACAGACTGGAATTTGATTTGTTAATTACACTATTGAATGCGAAACGTCAATGGTAATTAGGAAATTATACTCTACAAACGCCAAACTTTGGAACGGCTAAATACACGGTATTTGGAAAACTGGTACGTTATGGATGGAAATATTACCATAATGCAATACAGTTTGAGGTTTTAAATGCACACTACCTCAATGCCTGCATCGTTGATGACATTTTAGCGCTCCTGACGATGTTGGGTGTTACGAAATGTTTCACTAACTAGAACAACATAAGAGAGTGAACACTGAAGCAAGCTAAAATCTAGCCATGGAGTCATTGCTTGGGCCACTCAAGAGCCGTGCAAATCTACAGGAGAGGAGCGGTGCACAACTTACCGACGTAAGGTGTGCACAACTCACCAAAGAATGGTGGGGGCACGGCTTACCGACGTACGGTGTGCACAACTCGCCAAAGAAGAGTGGTGGACAACTTACCGAAGCATGGTGTGCACAGCTCACCAAAGAAGAGTGGTGCACGGCTTACCGATGTGCGGTGTGCACAGCTCACCAAAGAAGAGTGGTGCACGACTTGCCGACGTGCGGTGTGCACAACTCACCAAAAAAGAGTGGTGCACGACTTACCGACGTGCAGTGTGCACAACACACCAAAGAAGGGTGGTGCACGGCTTACCGACGTGCGGTGTACACAACTCACCAAAGAAGGGTGGTGCACGGCTTACCGAATGTGCGGTGTGCACAACTCACCAAAAAAGAGTAGTGTCCCTCACGAAACTCACCTGCCATCCATCGTATGTCCATGAGCCGAACTTCATGTCACACTGCTGGTCGTCGAACGGAAACCAGGTGATGTCGATTTTGCATGTCGACTTGAAGATACCAGGAGGCACGTAAAGGCAGCTGCCATTGTTTCTTAACACTACATTCGTCGGGTAGGTGCCGTCGAATTTCTCGTCAGCACTGTGGAGCAGAGGGGCAAAGAAAGAGAGGCAGAGAGAGAGAGAGAGAGAGCGAGAGAGAGAGAGAGGGAGAGAGAGAGAGGGAGAGGGAGACAGGGGGTGTGTGGGGACTGGGCACAGCGATGACTGCTCTCAAGGGCTAGTCTGGGTGAATGAGGTGAAGAGTTTTCGCGCAGCACCGAAAAACGGTTCTCTTAAAGGCAGACTTCCATTCTGTACAGCGGTAGCACACTTAAGGCAGGCTTCCATTTGTACAGCGACAGTCCAGCTAAATCTCGTCAGTCCACTAAACGTCGTTAGTGCGGACGGGCTGATGCAATCTCGAAGATTATCGACCGAACTTGAAGTTAGATGACACTTCTCTGGTCGCCCTGGGGGAAATTTTGACGCTAAAGCTGCACTCGGCTTCATTTGTACCCGTGTGTACCGGACATAATATTTCCAGACGTCACTTTGTACATTTGCACGACGAGGAAATTTTGCGATATCTCGCCACATATTATCCACTGATCTTCTTTAAATGGCTGGCGCTCTCCATTTGGCAATGCTCGGAACTGGGGCGGCCGTAGCAACCTCCTCACTGGAAACGGTGACATAAGTCAGCGCACGGACTATGGTTAACAATACAGTGTTTGGCTATGTTATAAAATGGTGTGCTTTGCGCATATGCAAAGCACATGGAGCAAACAGCCCACGAGGGCGTCCTGTCTACCAGGCGTCATCTCGTCGCTTATCGCTTCTATTCAGTTCGCATAATTCTGACAACTGGCTCGTGGTCGACCTGGTAGACATACAATAGACATACAAACTGAGGCCCCCTCAGTTTGTCAGTGAAGATATGAGTATTTGGAAATCCTTAAAGGCATGTAGGTGATGCCAGCCACCGATGCTCTATGACAGCCGAATTCGGAGAATGTTCGCTACGCCTTCAAAATCTACATTGGGCCTTGCAAACATGAAACGTCTAAGCCAATATGCCTGTCGACATTTGAAAAACCAATATCGAAATGGTGTATGTAAATGCCAGTATCAAGACAAAACCATAATATAAGAGCGAACTGTACTTTGAGCGTTCGCATGATGATATTATTCTACGTATTTTATTATTGGTATTTTTATTATTATCGGTATTTTTATTACTATCATCCTCAATATTATTGATGCCGGGGCTGGAGGCCCAGAGACTTTTCCTTCAACTACCACAGAAAATCAGGTCGAACGACATTGCTGGTTGTGCTCGATCATCGACCACGATTTTGAAAAACTTCTGCCTCTGAAACGACATGCACTATTGTCACGGAATATGCGCGCAAGTGAGGCTTCAGGATCTATGAATTGCAATGTGTTTCATTTAGTGCTTCTGACCACATTGTGTACTTTCTTTCCTAAGCTATATTGCAAAAGCCACTGATTGTTCTGGTTTGATATGAAACTGAGCTTCGGGGTCATAAATCAGCGATATGTTTTTGGTTTACTTCGCAGAATTTACAGCGCAATATGTAGCACCACGCCTGAATTTTGTACTGGCAACTCATCTTGGATTAGACCACTTTGAGGCTGTTGAAAACGAAGCCTTCATTATAATAATGTTTATCTGCAGCTAACCTTCAGATTGAATCACATATCCCTAGCCTCCAGCAACGTGGAGCATATAACCTTGTTAGGTATCCCAAAAGAGTTCGGTCATAGCCAACACATGTGTCATCCTCCAGTGCATTTATGACCTCGCGACCACACCGTGGCCGAGGAAGACCAATGCGTACAATTCCGGAGTCGTTACGGAACTTGCTTATGACACTTAAGATTCATAAAAGTAACGTTGCATCTCTTTCCAGCTACGTACCATTTTGGCTTAGTCTTCCGCCAATTGTCCATTGCCTATATTCGATTCAGAAATCTGAGCTCAGCACTTCGGCCGTACGAAATTATTTCACGAATTGTATCACACACATATTTCGTTCGCCTATCGCGCAACTCCGACGGCGCTCCGATATAATGATTGTTTTCTCATCGAAATTATATCCAATATACAAATGTTTACTATATCTAGCACACCATAAGATCCCCCGAGCAGTTATTTGCTCCGATTCGCAATCCGCTCTTCAGGCGACAGCGAAATATCACAATGTATCTCACCCACGGACTGAAAATATTCAAAACCTATTGCTGAGCATACCGGAAAGCAATATACAGTTACTCTGGGTCCCAGGGCATGCTGGGGTCCACTAGGGTTCACTGGGGTTCAGTAATGAAACAGTGGATGCTCTGGCCAAACAAGGCTTCATTGAATCCCACCTGATTCTTTCCCAATTCTCCTCTGTGATGTTCTTTCGAATTGCCACTCCTGTTACAGGATCTACTACAGAGGCAATGGGAGTAGAATCCACATCATCACCTATCCCCCACTAAACCTGCACTCCGACTTTGGTCGGCAGTAAACCAGGCATGTCGTCTATATCAGGGAGTTCTAGCGCGCCTCCGATTAGGTTACACAGATATAACTCATTGTCATTTGATAAGATATAACTTATTGCCATTTGATAATAGGTGGCCCAGCTCCCGTATGTAATCATTGCCATACGCTTCAAACCACTGAACGTCTTCCGCTGAACTGTCCATTATGCTCAACCAATGGAATTCCTATGCAGCGCTACGCCATCAAGAATCAAATTCAGCGAACCCAGGCGACAGTTCTCGGAAACGATTTCCGAGATCTTTCAGAACTCCTCTGTACCGTCAAGAGGAGTTATGGCATAACAACTGCACTATTATAGCACATTTAGACCGTTTGGGTTTTGCCTCCACATATAATGGCACGGTATGTGAGGTTTTCCACAGCCCACAGGAGTATATCTCCTGCCTCTGATTTTGCGGTGTCCAACATTATGATGCATGATAAACGTTATGCAAAAAATATTCCAGTCCGGCACGGAAGAACAGAGTTAGTAACTCTTCAAGGCTCTTACTTGCTTCGTAATATTTTTTTTCTCCCGACATCAATGAATAATCATCGTTACCACCGGACCACCCCACGCTCTGAACTCTAATCGTGCCGCAACACATTCAAAGCGATGGCGAATGACGGCAGATATGACGGCCATTTTGACTCAGTGGTTTTCATCCTTCGGACGATGGAATTCTGCATTCTAGTACTGACAATGCTTTTTTCAACTACTTGCGACTGTTAACCAATCGAGGCCAGAGATTGGTAGCATCACATGATTGAATCAACTCATTTTTTCTGCGCAAAAAGAACAAAACATATCCTTTCATGGCGGCTGTCTGTTGTTGAAAGATTTTATGAGAAGCACACGGCATTTCCACGCTCCATTAGATAATAGCAATGCGATGAACACTGGAAACAGACGTGTCATGACATGCACGGTTTGCTTACCTGTTATATAAAAGAACATCGGGCTTCCATATTCGATGTGGTGGAATCCGGAGATCTTGTACTTGTCCGAATTCCGATGTATTCCATCGTAAGTTCACGTCATTCCATTCCTGAAGTAAGTCATTCAGGAATTGGTCGTCACACAATCCGGCACATGTGCCATGGTTCAATTGGCTTCTCCAATTGCACACATAATTTTGATACATATTGCATTAGTAATGTTGTACGCACTGAATTGTTGCTGCTGTTTAACATTATCCGACTGGCCTGAGTATGCCGTTAAAGCGCAAGTTAAAAAACACCTTGTGATAACAAGAAAGATATTTTTAGCCTAATGTAGCTTAGCTTTCAGAAGGTCACTTGCTAGCAGGCATGATTCTCGCACAGACAGCACATGTTGACGTAGTTGATCACAACAGTGGTACACACGTATCGAACGAAATGTTACATACGCATCGAAGTAGCCGAGCATCGTGGCCCTGTTTGCAACACGAGAGATGCATGATGTTAGAGTGAGGAATTTTACAGGTCACATAGACTTGGTATCAAGATAATGTTATGATCACCATACCGCAGTCAAAGTGAAAACGTTAGTGACAATGTTCTGTTCGTGCATCAGGTAATACAAGCCATGCAACGCCCATGCAACGGCCGAACTACTTGTCCGTTTGTACACATGTTAACATAATACTACACACAGTATCAGATACCAAGACAACTGAACTTACCAATGCACCACATAACCCGGCAAACCGCTTGGTTTTCGTCTGTTTGAACAATTCGACACTTGAAATGAACACCACATGCCTTGCACGATATGTTAGTAAATGAGTGTGAACTGAAAGGATTGTACCATTCCTTTGCATGTTAACCTTGAACAATGGAGAACAACGACAAGGTTAAAAGGCTAAAAACAAAAGGAGGATAACACATATCACCCATTGAATCATGGGTGAATCATGAATCATGGGTGAATGTACATAGTACATATCACATAGCACATACTAGACGATATTCAATTAAGCATGACGACACTGCAGATTTGCCGACACAACCACCTTGGTACTCGTTACCCATCAGCTCAGAAACTGTCCACGAGATTTCCTTCCCATTACATTTCAGGCGGCATCCATGTCGACCCAGCGTGATCACGTCAATATTTAACTCCAGCCAGAATAGCCAAGGAAGAGCCGTAACAGTAGTCCTATGTGTGTCTGGAGTTGATAATAGCTTCCCTATCCATATGCACGATCTGCTCCGGTAGCCATGTTGGTATCCACCCTTCGTGGTGGCGGAATACACCTCTAGCCTGACAAGGATGTCGTTATCGACCCTCCGTGGTGGTGGCAAACACACCTATCCTGACAAGGATGTCGGTATCCACCCTCCGTGGTGGCGGAATACACCTCTAGCCTGACAAGGATGTCGGTATCCACCCTCCGTGGTGGTGGAATACACCTCTATCCTGACAAGGATGTCGGTATCCACCCTCTGTGGTGGTGGAATACACCTCTAGCCTGACAAGGATGTCGGTATCCACCCTCTGTGGTGGTGACATACACCTCTAGCCTGACAAGGATGTCGGTATCCACCATCGGTGGTGGCGGAATACACACCTATCCTGACAAGGATGTCGGTATCCACCCTCTGTGGTGGTGGAATACACCTCTAGCCTGACAAGGATGTCGGTATCCACCCTCTGTGGTGTTGACATACATCTCTAGCCTGACAAGGATGTCGGTATCCACTCTCTGTGGTGGTGACATACACCTCTAGCCTGACAAGGATGTCAGTATCCACCCTCCGTGGTGGCGGAATACACACCTATCCTGACAAGGATGTCGGTATCCACCCTCTGTGGTGGTGGAATACACCTCTAGCCTGACAAGGATGTCGGTATCCACCCTCTGTGGTGGTGACATACACCCATATCCCAACAAGCATGCCGGTATCCACCCTCCGTGGTGGCGGAATACACACCTATCCTGATAAGGATGTCGGTATCCACCCTCTGTGGTGGTGGAATACACCTCTAGCCTGACAAGGATGTCGGTATCCACCCTCTGTGGTGGTGACATACACCTCTAGCCTGACAAGGATGCCGGTATCCACCCTATGCGGTGGTGACATACACCCCTATCCCAACAAGCATGCCGGTATCCACCTACCGTGGTGGTGACATACACCCCATATCCCGACAAGGCCGCCGGTATCCACCCTCCGTGGTGGTGGCATACACCTCTAGCCTGACAAGCCCGCCGGTATCCACCCACCGTGGTGGCGGAATACACACCTAGCCTGACAAGGATGTCGGTATCCACTCTCTGTGGTGGTGGAATGCACCTCTAGCCTGACAAGGATGTCGGTATCCACCCTCTGTGGTGGTGACATACACCCCTATCCCAACAAGCATGCCGGTATCCACCCTCCGTGGTGGTGGCATACACCTTTAACCTGACAAGCCCGCCGGTATCCACCCACTGTGTGGTGGCATACACCTCTAGCCTGACAAGCATGTCGGTATCCACCCTCCGTGGTGGTGGCTTACCACTATCCTGACATGGCTATCCTGACTATCCTGACAAGCATGCCGGTATCCACCCTCTGTGGTGGTGGCATACACCCCTAGCCTGACAAACATGCCGGTATCCACCCTCCGTGGTGGTGGCATACACCCCTAGCCTGACAAGCCCGCCTGTATCCACGCTCCGTGACCGCGCCCACACGGGTAGCAATTGGCAGCCGCGGTAGCGATGTGGGTGTTGACGTGCCTGCCCCGGGTCAACATCGACTGTCTCTGGGCGAGGCCGTCACGGTGGCGGAGAGCTATTGATCTCCAGGCGGACGTGTGAACGCGGCCGGACCGGGTGTCCCGCTCGTCAAGCGTTGCGGCCGCAGCGCTCGTCGGTCGGAAGCCGGCAACGATGGCGACGCTCGCCGTTTGTCGCCACTTGTCGCCCATCGGCGACAATTGCGTGAAATCTTTTTGTTTGCTGCCGGCCTCCTTGCACAAGGTCACGAGAGGGGACGTTGACGTGGCACTAGCATTGAGATGGGCAGCAGTTTATTGGACACGGCTTGCGGTGATGTGCGTGTAATTAGCCGAGCATCGGGAGGGGCGCGGCTGACAGGCGCTCAGTCAGCATTTTCTTAAAGGGGTCCGAGCAAAACATGCGATGACATAGAGACCGCTTTTGACATCCTTCGTTCTCCGACATTCTTTGGTTTCGCGTGGGAAAATCTCAACATTTACTGTTTGATCTAATTTAGTTTTGGTTGCTAGTGTGTGGGGGGGGGCGGGAATCCCCTTGGCTGCCCATTTGAACGCTAGTGCTGTTTGTTAAGCGACATAGCTACCGGAAGACATTAGACATCAGGGTAGATAGCAGTAGATTAATAAAATGCGCTACTGTATTCCGAGCAGCAATGAGAAAGAGAGCAGCACGTGACATATTCTCAATCATAGCTCAATCATGGGCGTGATTGGAGTAGAAACTGTAGTTGCTTTGGTCCCGGGACGGATCCAGGAATTACCATACGGGAGGGGGGACATTTCCTCGGAGGTGCGCCGTGTGCTGAAAATATGTTGTAGGAGGCATGTGCACTCAAGCATACTGAATGGTACCTTTTCGTTTGAAGAAGGCACCTTTTCCTCTTTGGTTGAAAAATTCGCTGAGCGTGGGGGTTTTGCACTCGAGCCTTCTTGAAGGGGAGCCTTTACCGGCCGGAAATGTGCCACCCTTCCATTGGGAGGGGATACATGCCCCCAGTGCCCACCTGCATCTGCCCCTGTTTGACCCCGATAGTCCGAGCAGGACCGAGTGCCAGCAAGGTCATCAGTCGCACCACTTCCCTTACCCCAGTCACCGGCATAAATATCGGCAGAAACAGCGCCTTCCTGCCTTCCCCGTCTTCATCCATCAGTGGCCGTGGGAAAGATAGCCGAGCGGCGGTGACAGCCCAGCTGCCAGGCCACCTGGAGCCATCTGGCAACCCGACAGCTGTGACCACAGGCGCAAGGTAAAGATAGTGCTGCGGACGTTGGAGAACGCCTGTGTGGTGATGATGCTGATGGCGGTGGGGAACAATTGAACGTAACAGCTTATTATCTTTGCGGGAGCTAAAGCCAGCTCCATTCATTTTCATCGTTATAATCGAACGGCTTAAAAGTGCATAACATCAATCAAATCTTTACTGAGAGCTAAAATACCTGAGCTCCATGAATTATTTGGCAAATTTCCACCCGCACAGTAATTCTGAGGATGGTGACTATGAAAGTTCTGGCTACTGACTAATGAAAATGGAGGAAGAAAAACGCCAAATTGATCATATTAAGGCCTACACTTGTTGAAGAGTAAGCCCACGCCAGGAAGGGGGGGGGGGGTGCTACAGGCGATGACCCACAATTTATCACAATGTCTAAAAATGTAGTTATTTGTAGTTCACTTCAACTATGCATATTTTGTTTAACTAAGACAATGTTGATGCAATCCGTTCCTCACTCCGGTTTCCTTCCTAAGAAGAGCATTTTCCTGAAAATTCATAATATCCTTGATTTCAATTCGGCACCCAGCCGCTCCCTGAGATCATTCGCAAATTTCCACCCGGTAGATAATCAGCTCCTGTCTGTAGACAGGAGCTGCTACCTGTCCTGGAGTAGCAGCTCCTGGAGTAGCAGCTCCTGGAGTAGCAGCTCCTGTCGCTTCGCTCTAGAATGTTAATCCATTAATCCACAGTCCGTCTGTGGAGAATGGCGTGATCCTGATATAAAGCGTTGACATACGCATCCACTGGCTAACCTATGGCCCAAAAATGTACGCTTTTTAGAGTACCAACACTTCAGTTTTATTTCGATCGATGGCTCAAAATAATGTCCTGAAGTAATCCCCGTTCCACATTACATGCTTTTCCTTCTTTTTCGATACATGGAAGCCTGACCAATGTCCAAGACTAAACGTTCTCACTCCATGCCTTAAATAAAAGCTGACATGGCCAGAAAAAACCGCCAACCCTGGGAAGGTTCGACAATAGGCGTACAACAGAATGAAGTAGTGCGGTACAGCCTAACGCCTAGCTGGCATGCCCGCCATACAATGGAGTAGTGCGGGACAGTATGCCTATGGCACACCACAAAAAAAAACAAACCACAGGTGGCAGTCGGGCCCGGGTAGTTTTTTTTTAGTTTTCGTGTCACTTCTCCTACGCATTTAACGGAGAGGAGCCCTGCATTTTCTGAGTAGCGTCATGTGGTCGGCAATGTTGCAGGGCTCTAAGATTAGTTCTCAAGCCGGGCTAACGCCTGCGGTTGAAATACATGGCCACCAGGGCTCAATTAACGAATACAAGGCATCTCCTCTGGCCACCACGCACGTTATGCTGAACATCTGAAGGCCCTAATGATGTCATAATCCCTGTATTCGTGGAATTTGAACATGCTTGCATAGGCACTTCTCTCAATCGCACGACTTTGTGATTACCGCAAGTAATCTCAATACTCTGATTCCACTTGCAAGTTATAGATGTCCCACTGGCCGCTACAACAGACTATGACCACCGAATGACGCCTCAAGCCGTCAAAACTAAGAAGAATAAGGATAAAAATGCCATCGCTAAAACACTACAGGGGAAACCCACCCGGACGTTTATATCATAATGCACCTCTCTGGCCCGCTTCCAAGCTAACCATCGTCAGTGTATGTCGGATCAGTGTTCGTAGCTCTAACTTGAGAAAGGTGCACGTACTTTGATCCTTATAAAATACCGCTGAATGTAAGGATACATATTTTTTACGATATTGCTGGAAATGTCGATAATTCGCATATTCTCCTCATTTTCTTCTTAAGCTGAATGACACAGTGCGCTTTTTTTTTCATTTTTCAGGAAGCACCTGCCAGCTACGCAATGTATTTTCCAGGAAGTACCCGACAGCTCGACAATGTATGGTCATGGAATATTGCTTGAACAAAAATGCACAGCTCGTGCAATATTTCTGGACATAGTCTGCACCTGGCTCGAGTCCGAGTTCATGGTGCCCAGACGTAGCGTTGCTGATCTTGGAATGAATCGTGAGTGCCGAATTCGATTATTGTAATATAAAAACAGCTCAAAGTTAGCCAGCCTTAAGGTCAATGGGCCGGAATCTTCTTAAAAGAAACGATAAGAACAGCATAGATACTGACATATACAATAATACATGGAAACGAAGAAGAACTATAATGAACTCTGAAAAATTGCGTTAGTCTGATTTTTTTCCGAGGTAGGTGACATTGATGGTCTGTGGTTAAAATTTGCAAGGAGCATGCATGTATTGAAGAAAAGTTCACCAAATTGCTTGCGCACTGCAACTATTCATGTTTCGCTGTTGGCGAAATTTGGAGGAGCATGGGTTGGTTAGTCATCCCCTTCCTCAGCCGATGGCGGATAATATCAGAACAGGCAAAGAACTTCGTTCACCCTGTCTCGTGGTGATACAATCGGTGCCCAATCTTCCCAATGGCTACTTGCTTCGCTCCGTCATAACATGGGACAATGTACGTTTGGCTGTGCCAAGCTAGCACACCGTTGTCTTATTTTGCTAATTTTGTTCTCAGATACCGCAACGAGGCTGAATTTTCATTTTAATCTCCATTGAGTAGCTACGCAATCGGCAAAAGAACACTTGCAATATTGCACAGCACTGTGGTGGACACAATGTTGAGCACGCCATGAACAGACGTGCTACACG
The DNA here is from genome assembly GCA_034440615.1 of Ashinkailepas kermadecensis. Classification (NCBI taxonomy): domain Eukaryota; kingdom Metazoa; phylum Arthropoda; class Thecostraca; family Neolepadidae; genus Ashinkailepas; species Ashinkailepas kermadecensis. Next base: position 53,177 of record JAOTOM010003458.1, read on the forward strand.
ATTCCAACGAAAACAAATCGTGCTAATGGTGTGTGCCAGAATTATTGTGATGTCATATTTACAGTAATATTTTGTTAGTGATCCGCTACGTGCCTTGATTGGCATATGATTTTTATGTATTTGATTAGAATAGTTATTAATGAAGAGCTATGTTTTGAATAACCGGCCATGTTACAAATGTATGCAAATATATGTATATATATATATATATATATATATATATATATATATATATATATATATATATATATATACATATATACGAAGCAACAGACTATCCAAATTGCAATTGCATTTAAGCTACTTGTTAGGGACTGCATAGCACGACCTTGAATGTGCCAAGGTACGTCCATACAGGCTATCACAAACACACCAAGTATGTACAAGTACTCACACCCATGCACCCATAATCAGACGGTCTGCTCTGCTCGGCAGGGACTTGTGGCGATCCTCTCTGTGAATATCGGTAAAGCTGACGTCACCGAGAACGCCTAGGGTTTGATGGATGGCCAAAGGGCTCCACTGGCAGTTGTGACCAGCTGAATTGTCACGTACGTGCCGCCGCAAGGTGCCTGGATATCTGCAATGATTCCAGGCTTACTACCGACTCACATGGGATGTTGCAATGATTCCAGGCTTACTACTGACTCCCTTGGGGGTGATGCAGCTGCGATTGGTACGCGATACAACTAGCGGAAGATAATTAGCGTGTCCTTGTAATAAAGACAAAGACAGAGAGTAACAAAGAGTAACAAAGTACAAAGTCCTTGTAACAAAGACAGACATGGGAGTCTCGTAACAGGAAGACTTATTGAAGAGGTAGGAACTGCTTGGCGCCGATCATTAACACGCTAATATATTTGACTGCGATGAAAGGCAACCATTTTCCGGATATTAATGATGCTTAGGCTGTAGAAACAGCAGTGCTGGTAATTGAATGCACACCCTATATGCATGCTTTACATTTTTATGAGATTTTTCATGATATCAGGGCAACTGGAATGCTCAAGGAAGACAAAATAAAGGTCTATAGCCAGTCTGCCCCCACTTTCCTAGTCTATTACTATAAGAGTGTTGCAGCCTGTGACGAGCTCAGGGTTAACAGCCATCCCTGACCATACACAACGAACCTCATCCAGGAGTGCAGGGTAAGTAGCCGTCCCTGATCATACACAACGAACCTCATCCAGGAGTGCAGGGTAAGTAGCCGTCCCTGACCATACACAACGAACCTCATCCAGGAGTGCAGGGTAAGTAGCCGTCCCTGATCATACACAACGAACCTCATCCAGGAGCGCAGGGTAAGTAGCCGTCCCTGATCATACACAACGAACCTCATCCAGGAGCGCAGGGTCAACATCCATCCCTGACCACACAACGAACCTCATCCAGGAGCGCAGGGTCAACATCCATCCCTGACCACACAACGAACCTCATCCAGGAGCGCAGGGTCAACATCCATCCCTGACCATACACAGCGAACCTCATCCAGGAACGCAGAGACAACAGCCGTCCCCGACCATACACAACGAACCTCATCCAAGAGCGCAGGGTCAAGAGCCATCCCTGACCATACACAGCGAACCTCATCCAGGAACGCAGAGACAACAGCCATCCCTGACCATACACAACGAACCTCATCCAAGAGCGCAGGGTCATGAGCCATCCCTGACCATACACAACGAACCTCATCCAAGAGCGCAGGGTCAAGAGCCATCCCTGACCATACACAACGAACCGCAATCAGGGAACAAGTGCGAGGCAGTAGCGGATCAGCTGCTACATTTATATTATTGAGGATTTGATTAATGATTATGCACATTGTCGTGGTAATGAAGTTTATAACACAGAAGCTATGCGAGATTTTGCATGATAGCAAGGAAGGATGTGCATAGTCCAATGCTCAAGGAAAACAAAACGAATGCCCAGTTGACTGAGAGGACGATGGAGGCGTCAGTATTTCAAATATACCCGAATGCTACTGCCCAACTGAATTTGGAAAACTACAACTCAATGGGGACAATGAAACGGGCGGATAAACGTGTGGTATCCAGGGACATGGGGGCCAATGTAGTGTAGGACATAGCCAGGAAGCATGACAGCGGCAGACTGTGTGAGAGGATATGAATACGATTAGGAATCGGAGGGAGGTGGAGTTGGGGAGGGGGTGAGCAAAGGGAGCAAAGCACCAAATTTGGATGAGCTTTATATTGCCCCTATGAGACTTGCATGGAAAGAATCGACTTAAAAAATGGTTTCGCCTCCCCTAACATTGGGCAGTCCCTGTGTCACTGAGCATAGAACTAAGGTTCTGCACGGCAGCAAATAGCTTTGACTACTCAGAAAAATGGGTAGGCGAGAGGTTCAGTATAAACTGAAATTTTCTCTACATATATACAGGATTCAGCATATGCATACCATGAATAAGTTATCCTTCGGGCTTAGAAGCTCCGCACCGTTTGAACCGGATTTGAAGCCACGCACTGAGTTAGAATCCACAGGTTTGCATCTACTTCCCTAGTGTGCTCAGATGCTGGCTTAGAAACAGTAGAACAGCCGCCTGACCTGTTATTGATTGATTTGTTCCGCTGGTAATCCACAGGTTTGCATCTACTTCCCTAGTGTGCTCAGATGCTGGCTTAGAAACAGTAGAACAGCCGCCTGACCTGTTATTGATTGATTTGTTCCGCTGGTAATCCACAGGTTTGCATCTACTTCCCTAGTGTGCTCAGATGCTGGCTTAGAAACAGTAGAACAGCCGCCTGACCTGTTATTGATTGATTTGTTCCGCTGGTAATCCACAGGTTTGCATCTACTTCCCTAGTGTGCTCAGATGCTGGCTTAGAAACAGTAGAACAGCCGCCTGACCTGTTTTGTGTTTGTGATCCCGGCTCCTGCGGCTTAAACAGTAGAACAGCCGCCTGACCTGTTATTGATTGATTTGTTCCGCTGGTAACCAACTGGGAATTTCATTTCCTTCGTATTTGCGATGGTAATGTACAAAATTAGATAATGACCTTAATATAACTGTGAAACTGCTTACAACACTGCCGGCGGCTATTTCGGGCCCATTTCCACGACACCAATGTTGGCCCGGTGGGAATTGGGTGGCCATATCTTGCCCATTCCCATGAGACCAGCGGGTCTGCTGTGGCGTCATAAACCACCGAAGCGGGGACTTGCACCGCATATCAACCAACCGGATATGAAGTTGATGAAGAGTTATTGAGCGTGACCGCTCGCGGTGGAGACAAATGGAACGGATATATGTGATCAGAGTAGATGCCGGTTGTCACCTCATCGCCAGGCCAATCTTCGCCAGACTAGTGGGCACTTCTCTCGGTCGACAGCTGGGCATTCTGTATTTGCTGTGGGGCGACAGTCATGGTAGGTGGAACAAGGTAGTCGCGAAGCTTTTTGCTGCCAGCCGTGGATAATGCCCAGCACGTGGTCGGGCCTCTAGCAAGCCTGTGACTCGCATGCAAGTGCGAGGCTTAGATGTGGATAATGCTGGGCATGACTCAGAGTTTAGAAACGTGGCTGGATGCATGATTTGAATGCTGAAAGGCATGTGCAAAGTCAATTAACGCTGAGATATGCCACTCACGAAGAATTGGGGGGGGGGGAGAATTTTGTCGCACGAACGAATACTGTAAGGAGCTAAAGTGTGACCTGGTAAGTGGAAAGTGGTCCGATTTCGGACACTTTATGGCACCTCATGGCCCTGCACGAAAACATAGACCCAAAACCCTCTCGCCCCCCCCCCTCCGATTCAAAGTCCGTTGCGCTACCTTGCCAGCAGACAGCAGAATACCCAGCTAATCGTTTCTCGGAAAACCAAATTTGTCGCCTGGGTGACGACAAATTTTCGCCAACACCAGGTACGCTGGCAGACATATATCTACTTGATATCAAGAAACGAATTGCATGTAATGTCGTGTAGAACGAACTGTAATATATACGCGAATGTCACGTTTACAATCACAGGTCAAGTGATCTCAAGTAAGATCAGTGTTCCAGATGTGGCAATTGTGATCGTTGACCTCCAATTACCCGTGGACGACATCGATCCGCTATCTTGCGATCATTGGTTATTTTATCCAGCAGTTTGTCATGCATTTGTAAATTAATTTTTTATATAGTCTTCCCAATTTTCAATGCCTTGGATGTTGGACGGCGTTTCCTCATACTGAGCCTTTCACATGGAGGCTCATCACCTCGTCTGGCCCGCCAGTCGGTGCAATGACGCATGCAGGCGGCTGCCGACTGCGGTCCACTTAATGTAGTCACACTCAACGAGGAGCGCCATGCAGTGTCCCACCGACAGGTCGTGCAGTGCTAGAGACATGCAGCGTTAGGAGGAGGGCGACGCACCGTCGGCCGAGCCCAGGTCAGCCGGCCACCGTTCGGCAGAACATTCACACGCACACACGCGGCGTGAGACTGCGGTCCGGCTCTAGTGGTGTCACGTGCCGTGCCGACGCACCTCGGGCTCGGTCGACGGCGGCGACGCCGGCCTTGTCTAGTTAGATTCAGGCGAGCGACTTACCAAGTTTAACCAAATATTGGTAATTAGCAGCTGGTTCTTCTCATCCTAACATGGAAGCAGAAACAGGACGTGTTAGCGGAATTGTGTCGTGTCAGTCGTGCCCGATTTGCTGGCTCGCGTGCAGAACTGTTCGGCTTGATCACTGGATGGCCGAATAGTCGGGATCAGGAGGACGGATCTCAGATGCGAGAGACTGAACGAATCTATTGTCCGTGCTGTTGATAAAATCAGCTGTTCCGAGGAAGACTAAGCCACTACGAGCGACCACTTACTGACCTTTGTCACCTGTAGAGGTGGCTAAAGGGGTGGACTACTGCGTAGTCGCGCGCAGAATGAGCCAGCACACACCTTCTTTCATAATATTTGCGAACTAATTCACAGGGTGGGTCAAGGCAGCGAACTCATGCTGCAAGCGGAGCCAACATGTCACGCTTACATCTACATCTATATTTACATGAAAAGGAAATTTTGAGCTTCTACTACATTGCAATAATTTTGAAGCACGCCGCATTTGTAAAGGGCATAGTGCTTTGCATAGCCTATATAAAAGTAAAGATTTAATACCGGTTGCCTTCGCATCGGTGTAAGTGAACGACACATAACCGAGAAAATATGACAATAGCACAATGTGGACAACCTTTGCCCTCTGAGCGCGAAATTCTCTCCCACCACTGGCAATATATCCAACTGTTTATTATGATCTGACGCATCCTAATCGGCTTCCCCTCTACACAGCTGGGTTCCCACTAGATAAATAGGCAGCCGGTCGTCTCCACAGTGTGTTGGCGTGCTGAATCCGCGACACGGCTGCGAGAAAGTTCAGCACGCCGGCCAGTCGGAATGACCCCACGCCGAGATAACACCTGGGAAGCGACATTCCAATTACATCCGGTAATCGAATGTCACTGGCGCCGTCACGCTGGGCCCACTCGCGGTCCGACCAGCTGTGCTGGGCCCACTCGCGGTCCGACCAACTGTGCGGAACCTATGGCAGAATTTTGAGGCAGATAATTCCAGCCGTCATCATATCATCGGCGGGCGAGTCGGAGACGCAAAAATTAAACTTCTTCACATGAGAAGTGTGCGTCTCACATGCACATTTTATCTTCGCTAATTTATGATGATAATTCATAATTGGCTAATTCATGATGATAATGAGGCCTGAAACAAACGCCCGTTTCCCTGAGCACTTGATACTTGAGACATTGCGACGTCACGCGTATCAGTCGTGACTGCTCCACGAATGAGCAGACTCAATGGTCTACGCGTACCCTGCGTGTCGCCAAATATGGTGCGCATGTCCTCAAGAACATTGCATGAACTCTAACGATTTATGCTGCAAATGTCAAAATTTACGTCGTGGAAAAGCCGATGGGAGGCTTCACAGCGGTGTAGGGATCTAGCCAATCAAACCTCACGCGACCAACTTGAGCGGTGGATCAGCGTGAGAGCTGTCAGGGCAGGTTGCCTCTCAAAGTCTCCATGCTAGCAGCTGAAGAACCACTCGCCGGTGGTACAGCGCTCGTCCCTGAGAGGCTCGGTGCTACAGCGCTCGTCCCTGAGAGGCTCGGGAGCACTTGTGGACGAGTGCGGGGTTCACGAGATTGGGGTGGGCGGAGGCGGGGGATGTAGGCGTGGCAGGGGAGGGCAGGGGAGAGGGAGTCGCACACGGTTCACAGTCGGCACGGACGGATGCAGCTGGGGACGACGGCAGGCCGACGGCGGCGCCGAGGTCGGCTCCCAACACCGGGCACAGAGGTCAGGCAGTTTATGGCCGGTCGGGCCGGGCTCGGTCGGCGCTGGTCAGTACGTTTAACGGCACATGCGATGACAACGGCCTGTCGCGGCTCCACGTCAACTTACCATGTTGAGCCAAATATTTGAGGTAAGAATCTGGTTTCTCTCATCCTAAAATGCACGCGATCGGGTGTTAGACACACACGACAGCGGTGGCGGTGGCACTGCGTGAGCTTCACGAGTCTGGTCGGGTCAGGGGTACAGAACCAACAACGTGCTGCCATGTTCGGTTATCGGTCGATCGCTGAAGGATGCGCTTCCTCTACACTACTGCCACATTTCCTCTGGAAGAATTACCCAGCGTCCTCTGACTGCGGCGATGATGGCGAGTCGCCGATCGGTGTGCCACTCCGGCTCGGTCGGCAGTGGAACAGCCAGCCGATCGGCGTGCCACTCCGGCTCGGTCGGCAGTGGAACAGCCAGCCGATCGGCGTGCCACTCCGGCTCGGTCGGCAGTGGAACAGCCAGCCGATCGGCGTGCCACTCCGGCTCGGTCAGCAGTGGAACACCCAGCCGAGTTCATCCAATTGCACGTCACCAGCTGCGCACTCATCCATGGGGCCCTTTCACTTGGAGGATGCCGCGGCGGTCAGCTTGGGCCTTATTTACCGCAAGACGAGTCCACTATTGGCCACTGGTGCACTTCGCATCTCTTGACATTTCGGTGAGCCATGATTGTGTACTTAATTGCTATTCTATAAAGAAATCATCTCCACAAAAACCATGAAAACGTTCTGTAGCAATCATGATGGAAGGTAACTCTTTTCGAACACGACAAGAAACAGCTAGTTTGTCTTTCTCCAGGAAGATCATACCAATCGATTACAAATAGTGTTGCCAAAAGCTGTGCTCCATGCGGTCATCAATCAGTCTAACCCCGGGTGGCGGGGAGGGGGAGGGGGAGAGGTGGAGTGGAGGAATTCAGTCATACTGGTTCCGCTGCTTTGGCTGCGGAACACACTACCGTAGCGTCAGAGATCATTGCGTGTTGGGCATGCGAACAAGCTCCCAGGCCATCGTACATTACACCGCTGACTTCGGCCATTCCACCGGGGTGGGCGTGAAGAATCGCTCGGCCATACGAGGTGCCCACTATTACCCCGACGGCAGGAGGTCGGACAGCTCTGGAGAAAGATGAGACGTTGCCGCGTTGGCCGGCACAGCCGCGGCAGGTCGGTGATGTGAATGCCGAGATCGGAGACAAGCCTTTGCGGCTTTAGCGAGTATACAAATACAGTCTTATTCTCGTTTGATTGGAAAGGGAAACCAGGTGAACGAAGATACCTGCTAGATTCTCGATAATATCAGAATATGGCCAAATGATCCGGCTAATAATGCAGCAACATGTATCGCGCATACCCTAAATGAAGGTCATCTTCAGTATGTCATCTCCATCGACGCCGCAAATAACAGCTGCCCGCGGTAAGAGCATGGTGTCAACCTCTGCTTTCTTGACTTCTCATAGCTGCCTAGCGGAGACGCTGCAGAGCACGGCGCACGCAGTTGAGGAGTGCATTTGCAGCGGAACCAGGAGGGATATGGCGGCTACGGCTCACATGATATTTTATAGCTCCTGACATTGGCAGTGTACACTGAACATCTTTTTTTCGGAATATGCGGGAAGACATTTCAGGAATAGTCATCTCTCTCACACTCTCTCTCTCTCTCTCTCTCGCTCTCTCTCTCTCTCTCTTTCTCTCTCTCTCTCGCGCTCTCTCTCTCTCTCTCTCTCTCTCTCTCTCTCTCTCTCTCTCTCTCTCTCTCTCTCTCTCTTCTTCTTTTTTTTTTTTTTATATATATATATATTATATATATTATTTTTTATATATTTTTATATTTTTTTTTTTTTTTTTTTTTTTTTTTTTTATATATTTTTTTTTTTTTTTTATTTTTTTTTTTTTTTTTTTTTCTCTCTCTCTCTCTCTCTCTCTCTCTCTCTCTCTCTCTCTCTCTCTCTCTCTCTCTCTCTCTCTCTCTCTCTCTCTCTCTCTCTCTCTCTCTCTCTCTCTCTCTCTCTCTCTCTCTCTCTCTCTCTCTCTCTCTCTCTCTCTCTCTGTAGAACAATAACGGAGACACAGAACCTTAGATCCCCCAGCGAGAAACCCTGACTGCACTATTATGCACTGATGTATCATGGAACACATGGCTGCTACTGGCCGCCTGCTCTACTTTCTACTCAACTTGAGACCTTTGAAGTTTCCACATCTCGGTAACTGGGTGACAACTGATTGCACACAACGTTTGGTTTAGCATTCAAAGTTCACGCCAGTGCTTTGGTTCCTTGGCTCAGCATAAAACCTCAACCGCATTTTGTGTTGCTTACCGTGAATGACAACATCTATATTATGATGAATATTCAGTGTGTGCTGTAGGTATGACGGGAATCACTTAAAATCAAACTTATGAACAGTAAGATTTTGACAATTTCTTCATACGCAAATCCAAAAATATCAAATTAAATTATATTTGCGAATTTTCGGCTACGAGTCTTCATCAAGCGAAGCAAACACTTGACAGTTGATTGGATCCTAACTGCCGCATACTTTTTATGTAACTGAATCACGTGAAACGCCAGCACGACACGCTATCCAGGTGAAACAAAAGACACCTGCGGTCCGAATAAAAACAAACAAAGAAACAAGTACAATAATGCATGGTGTACAGCACACGCATTTCACGCGGATACACAATGACAGAATATGTCGGAATACAAAGGCGCAAGACTAATATTATACGACATGCAACATAAACGACACATTTGACGCATTTCCACCCTTGTTTCCCCTAATCCTCTGAATCCTAAACATCCTTAGCACTTTTCTTTTCCCCTCCATTTTTGGTGGTGTTGGGGAGGGGGGGTTACATACTGGGCCAGGAGGAAAAGTTGGCGTTGAGCTGGGGATGGTGCTTCCTGATGAGCAACGATTCAGCTATTTTCCTCTCTGGCTGATCTTTGGACCTATAGATAACTTTAATGCTTAATGGAGTTTGAGTAGGATGCGGTTGTGTATATTTTTCCGTAAAGTGATCCCCCATAGGCGTGTCTGGGGTCTCATTGATCATATCTCTGACGTGTTCGTTAAATCTAAATCGTACCGGACGTCTTGTCTCCAAAACATAAATGTTTTCACGGCCGTTACGTTGACATATCTGACACTTTATTTGATACACTACGTTTTTCTACGTGCAGTCTCCCATTAAACCTGACCTGCACGTATGACATCTTTGACCACCTGGACACTTCGGTTTTGAAAGTGACGATCTCTATCTATCTAGAGCAGCCTTTAGTTTGTTCTTATTTTTCCATGCTATTTTTATGTCAAGCCCCGACTTCCACACCTTTTGCTTTATTTTGCACAAAAGTCTTTCATCTATATATGGCAGACTTAAAGAGACACCTCGAAATGTGTTTTTCTACTGCCTCGTATGGCACCCGGCTCCATCTTCTGTCTAACCTCCCTTAGAAGTCTAGTGAGAAGTTTGCGTGGATAGCCATTTTGTGTGGATAGCCATTACGATGTTCCTCGCTAAAGCACTGTCTAGCTTAAATATAATCAAACTTGTCTAATACACAATTAACAATATGCATCTATAAATGTATTGCTTATCACGCAACTGGGCGTGATCTGTCGTATGTCCACTGGAGCTGATGCATCACCCACTTAACTGGCACATGTCAGCCTCATAAGTTTGTGTGTCATGGTTGGATGAGAAACGTTGTATTTTGAGCTTTCGCGAGGCGCAAGTGCTCCCCATGTCTTGTGGCATATCGTTAGTGAAGCAAATGCCGGCTGCACATCAGCACCAGGATGTACACATGTGTATGTCAGGTCGCAAACTTGTTCTCCCGGCTCTAACTCTGATAATTGTTATATCGCGAATGTTGTGCCGCATAGACATGGTTCGCCTCCACTTGTTGCTGGGTGTTCGTTTCATAAAACATAAATCGTATATGTTAGGTTGTGCAACCGTTCCCCAATCGAGACGCAAACAAGTCCAAGGCGATCAGCCAGTCCGTTATCTGTGCTCTCGATTCGCTGCGTCCTGGCTCCTCGTTCTGCTGTGTCGGTCAACTCCGGTCCAAGGCGATCAGCCAGTCCGTCATCTGTGCTCTCGATTCGCTGCGTCCTGGCTCCTCGTTCTGCTGTGTCGGTCAACTCCGGTCCAAGGCGATCAGCCAGTCCGTCATCTGTGCTCTCGATTCGCTGCGTCCTGGCTCCTCGTTCTGCTGTGTCGGTCAACTCCGGTCCGGCACATGCTTCGATATTTCTCAGACGGGGAGGGGAAATGTAGTTGGACATATCCAGACGATGGTAAAATGTGGTGCAATATACTTTCATTGAAATTCCTCCTACTGCTGGGCGATTTCATGGTGGCAATCACGATATTTATTGGAACCTGACCGGGTCCGGCTAACCCGTCCAACCGCTGCTCTCCTGACACCAGCCCATATATGAAGGCAACGGACCAAAACGGACCGAAACGGACCGACAATCCGGAACAGAACGTTCACAGCGGCAGTGTAGTTGTGTGTGTTTTCATTGAGTCATTACCATCTCGGCATGCCAAAATGTTTCTGGAGTGCAAATTATCGGCACACTTCATGTGAAAACTGCGGAGCTTTCCCATTCCCAGGCTCGACATGCCTGGAAACGATAGAGGTAATGCAATCCACATCCTCTCACAGAATGAATGTGTCGAACATATTTCATGTGCAACGGTCCCAAAGGCGCAGGTGCTGCAAACTACGTCGCAATACGGTCCCTTCAATACATCATATGAAGTGACATTGCTTTTACGCTACGTTCCACCCTAGTGACATTGAAGATTCGAGAGAGCAACTGGTTATCGGCTGCGATATTGCAATAGGGCTGGTGTAGTGGCTCACATTGGCCAATAGGGCTGGTGTAGTGGCTCCCATCCGCCAATAGGGCTGGTGTAGTGGCTCCCATTCGCCAATAGGGCTGGTGTAGGGGCTCCCATTGGCCAATAGGGCTGGTGTAGTGGCTCCCTTTCGCCAATAGGGCTGGTGTAGTGGCTCCCATTCGCCAATAGGGCTGGTGTAGTGGCTCCCATTGGCCAATAGGGCTGGTGTAGTGGCTCCCTTTCGCCAATAGGGCTGGTGTAGTGACTCCCATTCGCCAATAGGGCTGGTGTAGTGGCTCCCTTTCGCCAATAGGGCTGGTGTAGTGGCTCCCATCCGCCAATAGGGCTGGTGTAGTGACTCCCTTTCGCCAATAGGGCTGGTGTAGTGGCTCCCATTGGCCAATAGGGCTGGTGTAGTGGCTCCCATTGGCCAATAGGGCTGGTGTAGTGGCTCCCATTCGCCAATAGGGCTGGTGTAGTGGCTCCCATTCGCCAATAGGGCTGGTGTAGTGGCTCCCATCCGCCAATAGGGCTGGTGTAGTGACTCCCTTTCGCCAATAGGGCTTGTGTAGTGCTCCCATTCGCCAATATGGCTTGTGTAGTGCCTCCCATTCGCCAATATGTCTGGTGTAGTGCTGCGATTCGCCAGTAGGACTGGTGTAGCGGCTTCCATTCCCCAGTAATTTCCACTCGTCATTAAAAGTTCGCCGGAACTGAAACGTTTTAGCGTGCGGTCAATTCGCATCACAAGTCAACCTTTCGGGTTTACTGCACCATCAGTCGCCTCAGGCAAGTAGTTGGCCAATCTGATGCGCCTCGGTTGGCTCCTTAGCCAATGTCAGTCACATCAGTACGCTCCGGCGAACCGAAGCCAATGCGGCGAAATCTCAGTCAACTCGGCTGGCTGGCCGTGTGAGGCTGGTTTCGGCTGACCATCGACCCGTTCTGGCCAACATCGCGCGTCTGTTTTTGCAACTTGCGCGTGGAATGCAGAGGTCGGGAATGGGCCGACACCGGAGCCGGGAGGCAGGCTGCAGCCAAGCGGCACGGTCGATCAGGCTCGGCTTCGCCGGATCGGCAGGGTCTCAGACCGCGCCGGCGCCGCCGGCCGCTGGTGCCGACCAACAAACAATCACTCGAATGGTGCTGGTCCGGGCTGCTGGTGCCCAACAAAACATCCACTCGAATGGTGCTTGTCTCGGCACGCATTGTTCGGAGGAACGCGTTAAATCTTGCTGAGAGCAGTTGCTTCGGTCTGCGTCTTTTGTCACGGTGAACAGTTTTAAAACTCTGTAAATAGCGCAGCGCGTGACTCGCTTAGCCTATGGGTTGAGTACGATTGGCTGGACGGAAGTTACTTAACCCTCAAGTCGCTTGAAAGTTAAGTGAAACACAACTCACTTGGAGAGGAGGGGCCTTTTATTTCCCCCTCCTGCCTCTAAAAATACTAGACGTAACGGAATGAAGCCTACACTAATAGATAGCCGTGGAAAAGCAAAGCCTCGTGCGAGAAATAGTTTGACCCTAAAGCAAGGCGTAAGATCAGAGGTCAGGTCAGAAATGAAAGAGCTTTACTCATTGTCACACAATGTACATGCAGCAATGTGCATACATTCTCGAAGTGTTCTTGGCTGGAGGTCAAGCAGTGTCCTCTCAGGTTATAAGGTTAGCTTTCAATCCTCCTGGCTATTCTATGAGGAATCTTTGTGTAACTATTCCAACAGTGAATTAAAACAAAACGCACTAGATAATGGGCTATTGATAATGGATACATGTATAATGACCACATATGCATACGAGCCCCCAAATTCCACATCTCATATTTTCCAGATTGCTACATAGACAACGGCATTCGAGGGCATCAAAATGGAATATGACAAGCACTAATACACTTCCTGAGGAATGGTTTTGTGATCCCATGTCGTAATTCGTACTAATAATACCAATTATTTTCATGCATAATTTGCATCGTTTTGATGCGAGACAAATGCATCTTCCAGGTTCCACACATCAGAGCAGGTTTGTGGCACCTCAGCTGTGTAACCTTGTGTGACCTTGACAAAATATATAATAAAAGGTACCATTGGTGCTCATTTGAAGGTGCTTAAAGAATCACCTCATTTTCTATCTGCGATTTGAAACTGTAGCAGAGTTTTTAGGGGAGGGGAAGAGGCAACCTCCCTCACCCACAAGCGACTTACGAGTTGATGTCCCTGTATGTGCATTGCATAAATTGACACCTGGAGTTAAATTATACACTAGTCGGTGTTCAATTACATAGAGCTGGCTGACCACGAAGCGTTTTCTGTTGCCGTCCTTTATAATTTCAGAGGTTAGGTCAATTGAAAATATTTCAGAACTTTACCAAGTCTTCCCTTTCCTAACCTATTCATCTCGGAAGCGAATCCATGCTTTGGGTTCGTTCGTGGAGCAAAGTACAGTCCTGATTCTTTCCGGATTTAAATAAAAAGAATGATCTTAGTATTCCTTCGGTGTTTTTGAATAATTGATAACCAGGTGAAATCCTAACCGGTCAGGTGGAACGGAAAAACGTTGAAAACCTGTGTTATCAAGTTATCAACACAGGCCAACGAAGCATCATTGCTATTACGATATCATTCTTCACGCTTTCACTTACAACTCGAATATTTTCTCTCATATTTTTATGTCATAATCTGAATAGAATGCTTCACTTTCGCATCATTCAATCATGAAATATGATTGCTCGATCTGAATCAGGAGCATCCTGCATAAAAACGAAAATATCGTGTCGACTTCACAAAGCCTACAAAGAGACCGACGTACGTCGTCCATGGCGGTACATGCTCCTGTCTTGACACGGTAAGAGGCCGTGAGTGCTTGTATTCAACTTTGTTCCACTTAAGCTGACCTTCCTCATCTTTGTGAATGCAATGCACAAATGCGGGTTTGACTGCTACCTTGGTATGTCACCAATGATGCCAGGCAGAACTCGCCTGCTCTTGATGCCACTCTTTCGTCAGGTCGGCATCATGATTGTCTGTTGCTGGCAATAATATTACCTAGTTAGATTGCATACACAGCCCCTTCAAAATCTCAGCTGATGCCAATTATGCGCATACACTAGATAAGGTCTAATATGATTTTAAATGAGTCCATATGTAGTCTGCATCAAATTCCTAACCAACCCCCACACATACTGGGGCCTGCCAAGATGTCGAAGTTCAGCCTACCACTGATAGCTTAAATATCTAGCGTGGAGCTGCTGAAGCGGAGACGTGGTCTTCTTGATGATATGTTGAGAATGCGCACGTGATTATGTTAGGTCACAAGTAAATCAAATGATCTGGTGCACTTGGAGACAGAATGGCCAAATATCAAAATGTTATCAGTCGACTGCATTTATTCACTGGTGAAATTCATTAATAAAGTCATTAGTGACGAAATGTGCGCAGCTAAGAATGTTTTATATCGCATTGACATGTCCTAAGTTAATCTGAAGCGCGATTAGGTTCCAAAACGTAGTCTAATTATTCAGATGAAGGTATCCGAAGTTCGAACTCACTAGCGGCAGCAGATCCGCTGATATCCAAGAAAAGCCAATGTGACTGCAGTAATTAGCTGAGTGGGGGAAAAGCAAAGAGCATGAAGAAACACAATGGCGGGATATTGATCACGCAGCGTTTTGCGTTTCATGGAAGAGGAAGAGTGGTTATTACATTATTGTATGTAGAAAAAGACGATGAAAGTGATAAGTGATGATGTAGAGTCCACGATCAAGGGAAATGTTTGTTATCATGGATTTTTTGGTGTACAAAGCCCAAAATCTGGCTGGAAGTTCATCAAAGCTTCCAAACTGGCTGTCTAGAAGGAAGACGGGTCCGTTGCATGTGGTGGTTCTTGTTTGTACTCAATTAGAGGCGTGCTTAGCAACTGCATGGCAGATGATATATTGGACTCTTCTTTCAGACCATACAAATACGCTCAAGTAAATCTTAATAAGATCCATGACTGGTGGCTTCTTCCATTGCTCAACACTTAATTTTATTTCATTTCTTTCTGCTATCAGGGATACAAACTCCTTTGACCCCATCACGCTTAAATTTATTCGGTGTTTGTGGAACATTAACGAATTAATCAAACAATTGCGAAAAGCGAGACCCTCCACTTGGAGTTCTGGAGTGCGAAATGTCAAACAATGACGCATCCCGTTGTTAGCTTCGACACGCTCTGACTTATTTTAGGGAGTTAAGTTGCCAATTAAATATGTTCATTACAGTTTTTGCAGGCATATTGAATATAACTAGCATTTTGTAGCGCTTGAACTGTTTCGGTCGAGAAGAAAATCATGCTGGACGATTTATTATTAACAGCTGTCTGTTACACTTCGTGCCTCGGCTCCTCATCCCGCTAATGTTCTAGCGAGAATAGCAACCTAGATCATGTATAATTTGAGAGGAAAATGAAGTATTCTATTGTTGTACGGTATCACTCAGCTCGGTTTTAGTTTATCGGCACGAATGGCCTGAATAACGTCAGACGGCGCCGTTGGCCCCAGTAGAAGTGCGTCTCCAGCCAGCCGCTCGTCACATCACTGCATCTCCGGCCAGCCGCTCGTCACATCACTGCATCTCCAGCCAGCCGCTGGTCACATCACTACATCTCCAGCCAGCCGCTCGTCACATCACTGCATCTCCGGCCAGCCGCTCGTCACATCACTGCATCTCCAGCCAGCCGCTGGTCACATCACTACATCTCCAGCCAGCCACTGGTCACATCACTGCATCTCCAGCCAGCCGCTGGTCACATCACTGCATCTCCAGCCAGCCGCTGGTCACATCACTGCATCTCCAGCCAGCCGCTCGTCACATCACTGCATCTCCAGCCAGCCACTGGTCACATCACTGCATCTCCAGCCAGCCGCTGGTCACATCACTGCATCTCCAGCCAGCCGCTGGTCACATCACTGCATCTCCAGCCAGCCGCTGGTCACATCACTGCATCTCCAGCCAGCCGCTCGTCACATCACTGCATCTCCAGCCAGCCGCTCGTCACATCACTGCATCTCCAGCCAGCCGCTGGTCACATCACTGCATCTCCAGCCAGCCGCTGGTAACATCACTGTAATCAAACCTGCCTCTGCCAGACCGTTGCAGCATTTCGTCGCCAAAGCCCGAGGGGCACCAAAGGAGCCGGCAGAACACTTGAGGGCCATCAGGACCGCCTCATCGAGTGCGGACAACGAGGTGACTACGCCTGTACAGCGACATCGGAGCTGGCCGGCACCGTCGATTGCTGACAACGAGGTCACCACGCCTGTACGCTGGAGGAGCGAGACCTGTCAGCCGGCGCGACTCGCTTGTGGACGAACCGCTGGAGGAGCGAGACCTGTCAGCCAGCGTGACTCGCTTGTGGACGAACCGCTGGAAGAGCGAGGTCTGTCGACCGGCACGACTCGCTTGTGGACGAACCGCTGGAGGAGCGAGGCTTGTCGGCCGGCGCGACTCGCTTGTGGACGAACCGCTGGAGGAGCGAGGCTTGTCGGCCGGCGCGGTGGCTGGGACGACGCGCCAGCAGTCCGGCGCGACATGTTTACCGGCTCCCCGGACGCGCGCCGACCACGTTTCGAGATTGGATGGCGGTCGCACGCATCGCGCTGGCGTTTTTTCCAAACACGTCGAGGTCTGAGAGGCCAACTAGATCGGATTGTTCGCTTCCGTGATGCCAGAATCGGCTGGAGATAGCACCAACGTCGATCAGAACTGCTTGACGGTTATGCAGTATTGAAGCTGCATAGCCAGGTTATGCATTCAACCAGCATTCAACTGAGTAACCAGGGTACGCATTATAAAAAAATGAGTCCAGGTGCACTACATGTCAGGCAAATATGACATCATAAAGTGGTTTTTAGTTGCTCACATCCTGTGAATAACTCCTCAGTTATTGGAAAGCCAAATGAATGAATGCTCGAAACTGAGATAACATTTATATATGGTTATCATACCTGTATGTGTGTCAGGGCAATCTAACCCACCAAATATCCAATTCAAGGTCATATTAGGACAATTTTATGCATGCTTTGCATGCGAGATCTTGTCGTGTTTCGTAAGTGTTCTGGTGCACTGATGACGACAAATGCCCATTTGTCCACTCTACAGTCTACAAATCGCCCAGAACATGACAAAACATCATGCCTGAAATGATTGGGTGGCCGGTTTATCTCAAAATGTTTACCTATTGATGATATCTTTCTCACTTTTCCGACATAAAAAACACGGTGAATTCAAACTTAGCAATCAGAGTTGCTCTGGAGTTGTCCTGAATTATTACCCTGGGATGGGAATCAAACGAAAGTCAACATGATGATGCATATATATATATATATATATATATATATATATATATATATATATATATATACATATATATATATGTATATACACACATACATATATATATATATATATATATATATATATATATGCATCATCACAATGACATCGCTGTTGCTGACAACGGCGGCTCTCGATAGGCGGAGCCTGGATATCCGCGCCAAGTCAAAACGGTTCGGAGAGCCTCACACTTTGGCCATATACTTTCCATGTGGTGCCCACGGACGTGTGCTAAATGCCAAACATTTTGAGTATGTTCCTCGGCACATCCCCCTCCTCCCTGTGCGGAGCATATAGCCGGAGCAAACAGGGATGACTGCGAAATCAGGGAGCCGACAAAGCGGCACCGACACTGCATCAGGGTCAGGAAAGCGCGGCCACGCCAACATTCAGCGGCGCATTCAGTTGACCCATCCCGAAATATGTTTTCCTTTAACACGTTTCTCCTCCGAGTATCTTCGATAGCCTCGAATATTGCATGCAATAATATATGTAACACTAGCAGAGACAGAAAGCCAGGCTGTAACAAATTCATCCGGATTCTAAGCACAAGATACAAAGATACATCAAACAAAACGCGTGACGGAGGACCTCTCACATAATGCGCACCGGAGGGGAGGGACGGATTCACCCATCGTAAAATTTCGAAAACCACTGATGCTAGTAGCACAATATTTGGGGGCTAGATTACGGCCGTAGTGAAATACTTTCAGTATAAAGTTTATGATCCTAGCCTTCAGCGTCAAATAAGGTCGTAATCGGCCGCCACACTTCGCTGCCGCTCCACTGCACCGACGAAACCTTTGTGACCTTGAACGCTCGGCGGCCCGACAGACAGTCGGCAGCCGGCCGGCCTGTCGACCTTGCACTTCCGCAGTTCTTATATTTGCCAGCAAGTTTCGAGTGTTCCTTTGCATCGGATGCGCTTACCAATGTTTGACAAAGTCGCATGATTTAATCACAATATCGCCGCCCATGTATGATACATATTCGAAAAACCAGAGTCGTGGACGTTTTCCGTCCCCTCCGGTGCGCGTGTTAAAAATGAGGTTTTGCTGCGTTTAGGGAATGTCGGGGAAAATGTTACGTATTTCCGTACGCAAAGTTCCTCATGTGTATAATTCTTGCTCAGATTTTTGCTTCACCGGTTTTAGTTTGTGTTCTGTATCTTCACTTCTTCCGTAATCAGTTACCACTTGCATTTGACATGCCTAGCTGTTATACTTGTCTGGGTGCCCACCCACCAATATTCGTGGATTATTGCCTACTTGGAAAAGCAGTATGACATAGCGACACAGATTAGGACGACGAAATCTTAGGGAATGGCGACAACATGGCCTTGAAGAGAACCTTTCTCAACATAAACCATGCCATGTCTCGGCAGGAGTCAGTACGCACAGAGAAGCGCGTGTGATCGAATAGGGGAGGGAAGATAAGCCACAGGCTCATCCGAGTGTAAGCGTAGCGTAAGCGTAGCGTAAGCGTAGCGTAAGCGTAGCGTAAGCGTAGCGTAAGCGTAGCGTAAGCGTAATTGCACCAGGCCGGGAGGGGAAATAGTGCAACATGGCACCTACAGTCTTTCGTTAAGAAAGGACACGATACCATCTTCAGTATCTGTAACCGACATTTAAACACCTGCGACATTTTTGACACAGCAACTTATCTGAGTGAAAGCGTGCCTCACTTTGTTTTGACCCCTGGTGCCGCTGCTGGTATTCAGTCTCCCATAAGTCTGGTATTTGGCCGTTTGTTGCTCACGTATGTAAGTCCCCCTCCACGTCCTATGGACGTGGAGCAAGCACGAGTTTCCAGTCGATTATGTTAAGAAAAGCGTGCAAGAGAAGCGCACAGTCTGCATGTTGAGGAAAAACTGGAGCTGGGCCGTATCAAGAAGACGTGCGTGGTTGTCTGCAGAGCTTTAGCATACCAGCAAATTTCGGTTCATGATGAGGAGGATGTGCTACAGAGAATAGGGACATCAGTCGATACTGAGATCCGAAAGGAAGAAGAAAGGTGAGTATATCAAGGAGAAAGGAAATATACACCAAGGGAGGATGCGGGAGAAAGCCATGGGTGGGGATGCGAAGAAACGGCTCGTAGTTCTGACCAGATCTACGAATAGCCACTGAGCCACTCAGCTGTCATGAAGATTCGGCTAGTTTCATTTTGGCAATTTTGGAAATTGTCACGCAACGCCTGGCCGTCACGATCAGTCGGTGAAGGCACGAACAGCTAGCGCCAGGAATTGCCTCGCATTTCTGGAACGCAGCAGGAAGGGGCTGGCAGAAGGAAATTGGTGGCTCCGCCTCTCTCCACCAACACACCCGCTCTGCCTATCGTCAGACTTCCGGTAATCTATTGGCCAGGTTGGTCGGCAGGTCACGTGTAGGCCGCCGCTGCCGGAGACACGACACCGGCCAACGTACGCTGCGCACCTCCACACTATCTGCTGCTGACACCCCAGTTATCGGTGCCGCTTGCCGCTGATGGATAAATGTGTCGAGGTTGTGCGGTGAGGTGAGGTTTGCAATTCATGGCACACGGTGGGAGGTCGAATACCACATTTCGTAAGGCTCCCTAGGTATTTATTTGTCCTGCGGCTCAACAAACAATTTTGTTTCATATGCTTTCACTGTAGGTGTAATTGGAACATCACTAGGATAATTCGATTCGCTGAGTCTTGGTGTTCTGATGGACGCAATTTTGCGGCTTAAAAAGACTTGCTTGGGTAATGAGCTTTCCGTATTTGGAAGAAGCATCCTTCCGGATCTGGCCAGGGTACATTTGATTCATCCAAGCAAGTTAATCCTCGCAGCGAGGGATAATTTTGTACCCCTCGCAGTGCGTGGGTGTCAGTTTACCCCCAACTAACTTTGGGATGCTGTGCAAGTCATAGAAATACGATCGACGGCATGGCCAAAATTTTATCAATCCGTTTTGATTGACTTTCAAGGTCCAGTCAAGCAGGTTAATATCGGAGTGCGGCCAATCACCAACCTTCGACGAAGTTTTCGGACCTTGGTCGTATGCAGTTTCGTTTTTCAACATTGATGATATTCAAACTGAAACCTAGACCAACAGGTGATAAGTGCAAAAGTCGAGGTCACCGATCCCGTCAAGGTCAATTACCAGAAAATATGTGACCTGTTGAAGATGACATATATCGAAGCAGATGGCGCTGAAGAAAAGAAACGAGTGCCACCAAAGCGAAACCTTGTTATTGCTGTCCTCGGATGCTTTTCGAGAACATATCCACGAAGTTTGATTTTTTACTACCCATGGGAAAATGGAAACATCCATGATGCTCATCTTGTATTCTACATTAGAATGAACCTGACTTGCAAAATTACCTTCGTTTACCAATTTTTATTTGTAATAGTCCGTATATTAGCCTCAAGAGCGGCTGAAACACGTATATGTGTGTTCAAATCGGACTTGGATTCAAAGCTTCTGATTCTGACCAAAGCTCGACCTTTCACTGGATGTAAAATCCTACCGCAGGCACACGACATTGGTAAAGGAAGATGTGATGGAAAGAGGGAAGAACGACGGATTCCTATCCATTGTTGTGCGATTTTGTTCTCAAATTTGTCGATTATATTATAAGATAAGATCGATTATATTCTAAGGATCGATGTAGTTAATTAACTAGCTTTCCACAATGTCGTCTGCTTGAAATTACCCTGCCCCGTTTTGCATTATGACATTACGCTGCCCATTGCGCTGTCCATTACGCTGTCCATTACGCTGTCCATTACGCTGTCCATTACGCTGTCCATTACGCTGTCCATTACGCTGTCCATTATGCTGTTTATTGCGTTATCCATTACGCTGTCCATGTGTTGTTGCTTAATGACGGCCTCTGCAGCAATATGCTGCCCATAATAGCATTCCAGTCTTGACCTACGAGTCTGACTCAGCAATAATTACCTACAACTCCTTCAACTACTGTTTCAATCATTGACCCAATCGAATCCCATTGCTCTTGTGCATGGTCTGCTCTCCCGGGCACCACGTCATGTCATGCATGTGCGCCTCTTCGGCGCAGTTGGGCGCAATTGCCGACATCATGCGCTGTTCCCTGACGTCACAATATTACCATCGTTTATCGTCACGATCGCGCCGCCTTCGTATTGTGTTAACGTCTCCGTCTGTCCAAGGTCTGCCGGTCCAAAGTATGTATGTGCCATTGCTATAAATATGCTTAATCACCCAGATATCTATTGTCTTTCGGCCCCTAGTATGTTTGTGCTATTATATTACGTATGCCTAATTACCCAGATCAATACTTGAGCATCCAAGCTCAATTAAAAATGGTTAATTGCAACCCTCAGTGTTCACTTATGAACACTGCTGTTGAGAGGCTTTGTCAGTGGCACGGTAACACCGCCAAAGTCGAGAGGAAAATGGGAGGGGGGGGGCGCAATATCAATTCTGAATTCGATAATTTCCATACAACGCATGTGGGTTCAACGCCAAGCCCGTCCAAAGTTTGAGAATGGGGAGGCTCTACCGACTCTGCCACGGATTCCATCGCCATTGGGCTTTCAACTGAGAAACTGAGAGCCAAATGAACGAATAAAGCTTGATTAAAATACAGCTACTCATATAAACTTGGAAAAAACTAACCCTACAGCTTTCCGGTCATGTTTGCAATGACATATGCGCCTGTGCTGCGTACATCAGGAGCATACACGGCACCGCACCCGGCACCGAGAAACGCAAACACACCCCATACAGGCAGATAGCTCCAGTGAATTCGACTGTTCTGCTTTTCACGTGCTAGACGAGTCTCAACAATTCCTGGATTCCTATTGGCATACGTCATAGGATTTATGAGGACGTCACCAACGTGCGCATGCGCACTTTTGACGAGTAAAAAAGTGTTCGTGTGATCATGCCATCATCATGATGAGTGCCTACTGGTGCGCATTTCTGACTAACCGTATGCACGTATTTAAGTATAGGGTTTTCCCAAATCTGAGTCGAACGTCTCGTGTATTCGGTTGTTTTCCGGTGTGGCCGTGGTCCGAAATACAAGCTGATTGTGATTAAGAGAAGTTGGTATTCAGTCACAGTGGAGGGATAGCGTAGCTTCAGCGACGATTAAAGGACGAAATTCCGATCCGACGGCTGCGATGGCAGTTGCACGCTCTCCCCCCCCCAGGGAATCAGCGCCGCCAGTGCATCGTGGGCCACATCGTGGGCCACATCGTGGTCTGCAAACTTTCTGCGGCGACATCACACAGCTCTCTCCACTCCCTATTTCCCCGCGTCAATGGCATCCGGACATTCATGGACCAACCTAGTGCATGTAGCACTTAGGAATGATCTCAAGCAACCATTTTGCATTTCTCTTTCTTGTCACCTGCACTCTTGCTCATGGGGTGTCCGGTCAACAATGAGCCGATGAAGCAACCATTCAACCCGGTGGGAGAACTGGCAGCAATCCTGTATCGGCACGCAAGCGAAAATAAAGATATGCTAGCAGCAACACTTGTGCGTTACTTCACGAAAACTCGCGACTCTGGGCAGTCGGACATAATTCATACTGTGATCCGAAAACTATGTTGATTTCAAAGCTCATCCATGCATTCCATCAACGAATTGTGTGTAGGACCAGACCCCGGGTGAAAAAGTTCACAGTACGCAGGGCCCGAATAATGACCGACATACGTTGACTGATGATGTGATCAGAAGACACGTGCCGACGACATGCTGAGCGACCAGAGCCGACGGGCTAACAACACGAACACGTTGAGCACGTGTGGTGTGATTGTGTGCACATGCCAGTGTCACGCGGCGTGGTCAGGGGGAGGGGCCACGCGCACGTGGTGCTGTCAGGCTGGGCTGGGACGGCTGCGGTGTGGTGCTGTCCGGCTGGGTTGGGACGGCTGCGGTGTGGTGCTGTCAGGCTGGGTTGGGACGGCTGCGGTGTGGTGCTGTCCGGCTGGGTTGGGACGGCTGGGTTGGGACGGCTGCGGTGTGGTGCTGTCAGGCTGGGTTGGGACGGCTGCGTGGCGATGTCAGGCTGGGTTGGGACGGCTGCGGTGTGGTGCTGTCAGGCTGGGTTGGGACGGCTGCGGTGTGGTGCTGTCAGGCTGGGTTGGGACGGCTGCGTGGTGCGGTCCGGCTGGGTTGGGACGGCTGGGTTGGGACGGCTGCGGTGTGGTGCTGTCCGGCTGGGTTGGGACGGCTGGGTTGGGACGGCTGCGGTGTGATGCTGTCAGGCTGGGTTGGGACGGCTGCGTGGCGCTGTCAGGCTGGGTTGGGACGGCTGGGTTGGGACGGCTGGGTTGGGACGGCTGCGGTGTGGTGCTGTCAGGCTGGGTTGGGACGGCTGCGTGGTGCTGTCCGGCTGGGTTGGGACGGCTGGGTTGGGACGGCTGCGGTGTGGTGCTGTCCGGCTGGGTTGGGACGGCTGCGTGGTGCTGTCCGGCTGGGTTGGGACGGCTGCGTGGCGATGTCCGGCTGGGTTGGGACGGCTGCGGTGTGGTGCTGTCCGGCTGGGTTGGGACGGCTGCGTGGCGCTGTCAGGCTGGGTTGGGACGGCTGCGGTGTGGTGCTGTCCGGCTGGGTTGGGACGGCTGCGGTGTGGTGCTGTCAGGCTGGGATGGGACGGCTGCGGTGTGGTGCTGTCCGGCTGGGTTGGGACGGCTGCGTGGTGCTGTCCGGCTGGGTTGGGACGGCTGCGTAGTGCTGTCCGGCTGGGTTGGGACGGCTGGGTGGCATGCACGACGGTCGATGGCGAGACGACGTGCTCACTCGGAGGAGCTTCCTGGCCGCACTGGCAGCGGATCACGCGACCAGGCAGACCAGACCGCAGACGGGCACAGGGTGCTGGCGCAATTGGAGCGCTCTATTCTGTAGAAGAGCCCATTTCTTCGGTGCCCGAGCACTGTCAAAGGCAGTCGGTGACGGCGTTTGCTCGGCCGCGCGCCTCGCTGGACGCTTGAGCGCAACCACCGATGACGGCTAACCCACAGAGGTGCCAGGTCATGCCTTGGTTATTCGTCTTGAACCTCTGATGAGACGACCTCAGGGGGAACACGAACACCGGTACATTTATCAGCGCCTTGATATCGTTGTGGTCTGGTGTGGAAGCGTGGTCTGATCAGCACCGGGCGAGTCTGTGTGAGCAATACTCTCTATTGTCCTGGATAAATCTGCTCAGTTTCTACGCTTTGCCGACCGAAACGTACAACGAAGTTAGCTTTGGACCTCTCTTTCGAATGTGTTTGGCAGCGTAGCCACCACTGCTCCCATGTGTCGTGGGATCCGGGCTCCGGGCGGATCTCCGTCCGACGGTCGACCCATGTCTCCGCCGCAATGTCACCATGTCACCGCCGCCATGTCACCAGGTCGCCGCCGCCATGTCAGCATGTCGCCTCGATTCTCGGCTGTGGCCGGATGTTACTCCAAGTCAGTTTCCGTTCTCACCGGCGGCAGTGGCCGACGGACTGTCACATGCATCATATAACCATGTACCAGTCTGGAGTGGAGTGGCCGACGGACTGTCACATGCATCATATAACCATGTACCAGTCTGGAGTGGAGTGGCCGACGGACTGTCACATGCATCATATAACCATGTACCAGTCTGGAGTGCGACCACCGGACTGCTCCCTTCTCGGTGTGCTGCAATAGGTGATGCCGGGCAGTGACAAGTCAGCGCGTTGGCCGGGTGGCCCCCTCTCCATGAGCGACTGGTCCCTTGTCGCGCTCGCGGCTCGGCCTAGACGTAGCTGAGTGGTCGACGCGGTAAGATTTGTAAGTGATTAGGTGGATGTTGTGAAGTAAGGTGTGGACGTTGTGACGGTTGTCCGTCACGGGTGCATAGATATTTGGAGGCACGAACTTGGAAAGGATCGCGCTGGTGTTTGCTTTCTCTGCTGTTAAAACTGTTGCACACGTTGTCGCCGCATTGCAAATTATCAGCCCGGTCAATACAAAGGCATTGACGGCTGTTGTACTTGAGGATTTGCTGGATTCGAGAACCAGTTACCGTACGAGCGGGGCAAACACTAAACTATCACTGCCAGGCGAAACTAACTTGCCTACACACGCAGTTTGCTCGACATGGAAGTTTTTCTCGCTACCAATATTGGCTGTGTGCCAAGACCTTTCGGCAGCCGACACCCGTGCGGCTTGCTACGTAATGCAGCGTGAGGGCGGCGATATTTCAGCGAGACGCGCCACAGGACGATAGCATAATCCGCCCCCACAGCCGAGCCGCACCGGCTCGATGACGACACACTGCAGCAGCGCGAGAGATCGATGACAGATGGAGCAGATCCTGAACTGACTGTTTCTCTTCTCGTTACCTTCTAGCCGCCAGCATTAGGCAAATGGAGAGCTTAAAGCATCGACGTCGCTTATTTTAGGCGGCAGATTAACGGTGAATAAATCCAGGCTTCGCAGAGTTGGTGGCAATTTGACACGGGCTGTTATCTTCCTGCGCAATCATTTGTCAGTCGCCATGCAACAAAAGAGGGCATTTTGCAAGCTTATGCTCAAGCTCATGGATGAACAGTGCAAAATTAGTGAGCTGCAAACAATTACTGATATAGTCATTGGATGCGAGCTTACAAAGTTCAACTACAAATTAAATCAGCCTAACCTTCCAATTCACAGAGTTCCGGGTATTTGAGGGCCCTTGAGGACATTGAGTACCTAACCATCCAGTGTCTCACCTGCAGGGCAGCTACATGGATAAAGAAGTGGACTTTCTCTGACTTCATCTCACGTTTCCACGTTTAATCGGTTGAAAACACCAGTTCGCCGATCAAAGACATACTTGAAATCGAAATTAACACCTCCAAGCCATGTTTACACGCTTCCTGTGATGCGTTTGAATGATGCCGATACCACGGCATAGTGCACATAGTATATTATATGTAGAAGATACCCTCAACCGAAACAGGAATTTCAAATGTGTACGTACACAAGAGTAGGGCTCAAGTTGAATTAAGCGAGTGTTCCTGATTTGGAAGTCTTGCATTCTAATTACATACACAGCACCCTAGAGCCATAATTGACTGCACTGTTTTGGGGATGCGGTTGAAACGGCGATTAGCCCCACATAACTTGTAGTCGAATGCAGTAGTTGTTCTATGCCGTCAAAATCGGCTTAATTTAATGCGGTCATGGAAACAATCCCACCGAAACGAACACAAATTGTGTACCACTGCAGCGACATCTGAATAGTGCATTGATCATTAACAGACTTACGGGAGGATGAATATCGGTGGCGTGATAATGACAGGACTTAGCGGTACCACTTGAAAGCATTTTCAACATGTTCAGATAACTAATTAGCATCTTCACTGTGTGGCGAATGTAACTGTCGTTAGTTCCGTGGTTTCAGACTCTCAGCGTCCTATGTTGGCCAGTCCATACCGCTACAATTCCCAATCCTGTCCACGAGTCCTTATTTCGAACATTCACAACAATTCCAGCAGTCCCCTAATGCATCCCACATTGATCGGACGTCTTTCCACCGGCCACCCATAACACGCAACACCGAAAATGAACGTCCGAATGTTACGCAGCTTAACCGCACCGCCCCCGGCAGCAGCAATATGCGGGCGCCCACCCGCCGCACGCTCACCACATCGATGATCTGCTGCAGGGACAGGCCGAAGCTGACCACGATCGGCTCCGACTCGTTGGCTACCGGCCGCTCCAGCACGTTGTAGTCGTTCAGCAGCACCCCGAGCAGGCGCTTTTCGTGCGGGCCTTGCACAGACCCTGAAACGAGAGCGGCAGTCAGCTGCTGGCTGACCAAGCGGCAGTCAGCTGACCAAGATGGCCGCGATGCAGCTCCCGGTGGTCATGGTGTTACCGTCGTGCTCAGCATGCGCTCTGCTGAGAAGCCCTTGACTCGGGAAAAGGGGTGAAGACGAGAGAGGATGTGCGGGGTATGAGGGTGAGGCTGGTAGCTGGGCTTAGTGTAGGTTGCTCCAGGTATAGGTACGTGCCAATGTGAGTGGGTGAATACGAGCATCGGTGGACTAGTTCTTTAGTGGTATCAGTCACCTACATCAATATGCATGTGCTGAGAGTAAATAGGTCGAGGTGGGAATGAAATAATGTGTCTTGTACCCTCTGCCTCTTTAGTCTTGATTTACATAGGAAACCGTTCACAGCCAAGTCGTAAGCTAAGCTTAAAGTTATCATCGCGACATTACCATTGAAACGACACTGCCGCTCTTACACGTAACCACAACCCGGTGGTGGATCACTTTTATATGATCGTCATGGTTACAACGGCCACTTGGACATTACCTGGCTATTGACCATGTATATATAGCGGGAAAAACATCCTTCCTGCTCAAGACGATGACAATGTCCCTGCCAACCTATTAGTCGCGCATCAGTATCGTACAACTGAATCTCTGTGTGATTGCATAATTTCTTCAATGCGAAATGCCAACCACCAGCCGCCGTGCCAACTTCCCCGCAGTTTCATTCCCGCTTCAGTCCGGCCGCTTTCCCGGCCTGGCTCGATCTCGTGCCGAGGCAGGCAGGCGGCTGCACAACAACCGTGCCGGGAGCCGTGCTGATGGCTGGAGAGGAAAACATCCCCACCAGTCACCCATAACACAGAGACGGCGATCGATGGCCTCGGGCGGCGACTCGTCGGGGTCGACCGCCACGACAGTCGACACAGCCTGTTCGGAGACCATCCGACAGTCGGCACAATCTGCCCTGAGAATATTCGACAGTCGGGACAATCTGTTTTGAGACCATCCGTATCCTAACTGGGGCCATCTCCGACATTCTGTACAATCTGTTCTGAGACCGTCCAACAGTAGACGTATCCCACCCTGAGACCATCCGACAGTCGACACAGCCTGTCCGGAGACTACCCGACAGTCGACACAGCCTGCCCTGAGACCATACGACAGTCGACACAGCCTGTCCGGAGACCATCCGACAGTCGGCACAATCTGCCCTGAGAATATTCGACAGTCGGGACAATCTGTTTTGAGACCATCCGTATCCTAACTTGGGCCATCTCCGACATTCTGTACAATCTGCTCTGAGACCGTCCAACAGTAGACGTATCCCACCCTGAGACCATCCGACAGTCGACATAGTCTGTTCTGAGACCATCCAACAGTAGACGTATCCCACCCTGAGACCATCAGACAGTCGCCATAGTCTGTTCTGAGACCATCCAACAGTAGACGTATCCCACCCTGAGACCATCCGACAGTCGACATAGTCTGTTCTGAGACCGTCCAACAGTAGACGTATCCCACCCTGAGACCATCCGACAGTCGACATAGTCTGTTCTGAGACCATCCAACAGTAGACGTATCCCACCCTGAGACCATCCGACAGTCGACATAGTCTGTTCTGAGACCATCCAACAGTAGACGTATCCCACCCTGAGACCATCCGACAGTCGACACAGCCTGTCCGGAGACCATCCGACAGTCGGCACAGCCTGCCCTGAGACCATCCGACAGTCGACACAGCCTGTCCGGAGACCATCCGACAGTCGGCACAATCTGCCCTGAGAATATTTGACAGTCGGGACAATCTGTTTTGAGACCATCCGTATCCTAACTTGGGCCATCTCCGACATTCTGTACAATCTGTTCTGAGACCGTCCAACAGTAGACGTATCCCACCCTGAGACCATCCGACAGTCGACATAGTCTGTTCTGAGACCATCCAACAGTAGACGTATCCCACCCTGAGACCATCCGACAGTCGGCACAACTTGTCCTGAGACTACCCGACAGTCGACACAGCCTGCCCTGAGACCAGCCGACAGTCGAAACAGCATGCCCTGAGACCATCCAACAGTCGGCGTATCCCACCCTGAGGCCATCTGGACGTCCGACTAGTCCGCCGAATAACATTTGTCCACATTCTAACTTACCTAAATAAGTTTTAAAGCTGATCTTCACTCCCTGGCTTCCGTGTGTTCCTACCCAGGCTTAGCCTGTTTTCCAGCTGGCCTTCATTTGACCTCAATCTATTTACCGCATCTTCACCTAGAATAGGTCTGGAAGATGCAACGCTCGATTTATCCACGATCTCCATGTGATCAATGTTCACGTGCGTATGTGGTCCCCATTTAACAAATGTTATCATGAACACCTTCGAATGGCACATTGTGATATCTACATGGCACACATCTGGCAACCTCTGGCCTACACATTATCCAATCTCAGAAGTGGAAAAGGTCAGGTTTCATCTAAAATTCACGCGAAATCTCTTTCCTGATACCATGGGCAGTTCTGGGCAATCTCGAAGAAGTGGGAGATGTTTTATTCACTACTCGAAGCAACCAGGCGTACCACATTTAGACGGCAGTTCTTCGGCATAGACTGGCACATTGGCTAGATCGTGCTGTAACAAATTACCTGCGTCGAAAAGGAGCAACATACCCTCAGCTGCCGTGAAGCCGGCCACGCGAACCTGATGCAGATTTGGCCAATACACGTCGCACCTGTAAAATTGTCAGATCGAGAGGCAATTGAAATACCTGAGGAAATTGGAGAGCTAATTTTAAGTCTAGTCCAGAGTGTGTCTGCTTCAAAATGCGTGGCAAAGGTACCTTGCGCCATACAGCTGTGATAGTGATCACGAAGCCGACGATCCTGAGCAGCCCACTGCTCTGAATGGTGCATGTGCTGCCAGCTACACAAGCCCCACTTTGTCCGACCTTTCTGCTGCATTTGTGTATCTTCTAGATGTCTTGTACTGTGTGTCAAAATCCGCTTCTAGGACAGCACGGGAAGCGATTACTCCAAATTAGTTTTGCGGCACAGAACAGTTCGTGCTCGTGTTAATCTTGACTCCATATATGATTTGAGTGCATTCTCGTGCATTTCCTGGTCGAGAACGTGAACATTTTTCTGTGTCAAAAAGGTGAACACAACATATGATCTAGTTATCGCTCAGTGTCGCTCCTTCATGCCCTCGAAAAGACGCCAGAACGTATGGTGCACCTTGTACCTGCCATGTATGGTCCACCTTGTATCTGCCATGTGTCCCCATATGGCTTTATCGCTGGCGTTCGCGAACAAGTAAATTGGCAGTCAATCTCAGGTAGAACATTCACAAACAACAGTTAATCATTCACACGGCGAACAATTAGTTTAATTTACAGGACTGCTACTCAACCTGGCTTGGTTTGTACCTGTCCGATAGGCGAAAGTGGGTCCTTGCCAACGGTCGAGCGTCCGATCGAAAATCGGCAGTTTCAGTAGCTCCTGAATGGTCTCTGCTAGCTTGTCTGTTACTTTTGCTTTTCAGTAAAGTTTTCCAGACCTTGAGTCGGCGAAAGCCTTCTGTACGTTGATGCCGCGAAAATATTTCGCAGAATCGATTCATCACCCGAAAATCTTGCTGCCCATGCAGCATAACCTCGGTCATTTGCCGGAGTCGTCTGTCGGGTGGAGGTTATCACGGACAAATGCAAATCACTTGCGACGACGTTCATGTGCACACAATATTATACTGGCGCTAAACAACTCGAATAAGCCGATGAGAGTTCAGACGTTGCATGTTGTTATGTTAGACGCCAAGCTTACATCCGCAACTCATATCCGATATGGTGTGTCGTCCGAACAAGGTACTAGGCCTCGCGATCAGATCATTCCCAGTCAGCACCAAAACACCGAAATTCTCTCGAAATGCGTCGCATCACATGATGTGCATGCAAGTTCGGTTAAAATATGGAAACGTGATATGGATTGGAAGATATAAAATATACACTATGCGGGCCGATTGGGTGTACAACGAATGCAATACTTGGCTATTTGGCCACCTTTCTGGCTCCTTGGCTTCTTCTTGGCATATGGTTGATTGCGAAGCAATTTCGAAGTCACTTCTCTGGGATCAGACAGAGTGCAGCACGATCTTCTGCTTCTCAGAAACACCACATTAACATTAGTGTACTGCATTCTACTCCGAGGCTTTTCATTGCACATGCCACGCGGACAGGCCAGCCCTCTGGGTTGAGCCAGGCACACGTGTCAAGACTGTTAGCTGTGTATTCCTCAGCCGGATTCCGAGGGTGCAAACGTATTTTGATTATTATCTGTCCCATGCACAGACGTTAGCCATGCTAGAGGAACGTATCCCTGTTGAGAATATTTAGTTAATACATAAAACCCGATCAATCAATAAGTAGGGTTATCAATACTTATTCTTGTGTACCTCTCTTGCTCGGCCCCGTTTCTCTCTCTCTCTCTCTCTCTCTCTCTCTCTCTCTCT
>JAOTOM010003458.1:87500-157702 GCA_034440615.1 Ashinkailepas kermadecensis
TCTGCAACCATGTCGTGAAAGCAATATCGACGGTATCGACACTTTGACATATCCACCCCTTCTGTCGTATCTGCTGACATTGGGCAACACCGAAAATGACATGACAAGCGAGGAACCGCATAGCAAAAATGTATGCATGCATGTTACATGTGCAATACGTTCGTGCATTGTTGGTAGTTCGCGGAATCTGTTCTTGAGTATTTGAAATGTAGTCACATGCGATAAAGATACAACATTTTTGTGGGTTGTGAGACAATAACCCGGTTTCCGTCACACCTAGCCCGATTTTAGACACAAATCCGGTTTGCGCAAGTCATAGAAACACATCTCATCCATTTCCTAAATCTCACACTAATCCGGACACTGAGCCGAGAAATGTTTAAGCTAAGCGTCCGCAAACTGGCTTACGAAAAACACCAGTAAGGAAATAAATATATTTATCGAACGATGAGAATAATTTCCTGCATAGTCAATTCCTGCTTTCTTCTCAACGATGTGCATCATCATCTGAATGACACTTAAATTCTACTCTTTTTTACCAATTTTATCCGAATATGAAAACTTTTATATAATATCTTTGGCATTTACTACTCAGAACAACCATGAAGCATTTTGATACCCATGTCCGTGGCGGTGACCCAGGCCAGTTCAGACAACTGGTGGTGCGGTGGTGGCAACGTACGCCCAGTGAGCCAGGCCTGCTCCCCCGGGTCCAAGCTTCAAGGTAAGCACGACACTGGGCCGGGAGCTGGGAATATGTGGTTCTTAAGGACTGGGCTGGTCGTTATGACCGCGGGCGACGTCGCGGTAATGCTCACTGTGGAATAATGGCTGTAGCTCGGCTTGTTTGTCAGAAATCACAATTTGTGTCACGGGGAACTGGTGAGGACACGAAAACAAGGTTGTGACTTCATGCTGTGCTATGTCCTATCGCTTGTTATGCAGGCTGAAAAAACAACCTAACATGTCTTGTCCTCCTCTTGCAGTGCCCACAATACCGCGCAGACTATTGCAGCCGCCCACGACAGCAAGTTCGCCATCTGTGTCACTTGGTTGCACGTTCATTGTCCAGCAGCGCGTAGGCACGAACAGCTGGCTCACCCACACACCGGTTGGCTGAGTCCACGAGCCGTCGTCGCCCTCCCGGCAGTCCGGCCAGCATGTGTTGTTACATTGCGCGTGGCGGTGAACGCGTGTCCTGTGCGCTAACGATGTCCACGACAAGGCAATCAACCGCTTGCTGGTGTTGGCTGATCCGGGCTAATCCCTGCAAGGGTCATGGGAACATTGTGCGTAACACGGTTTGCGTGATTGCGGCTGGATTTAATCCAGTACGGCTGCAAGACGTTTCGTTAACGGCAACATCACTGCCAGCACGAATTAACGTTGGTGCTGTTCAGCCTAATCCAGCCGTCCCAACGCCAAATGACCATGGAAGCTAAGTCAATGCCGCAAGAAAGCTTTCCTAATTCCGATAACTTGTCGAAAGTATCGGAATATTCATCTTGAAGATGAATATTCAGAAACGTTGTGCAGATACCGTTGCGATCAGACGTTGCTTCTACAGCACGCAATGTAATGCTTTCATGGAGGCACAAACAATAAGTGAATTGGCGTTTAGTTTCCTTGTTATTCGGCTTGATTTGTTATTTCCTACAAGAGTTCGCAATTTCCACACGGCCAATTTCCTTCACGATGTTTCTTATTTCGCGTCGCCGCCAACTAGAAGCACACACCGTGGTCCCGGTACGGCCGACCAGCATCCATAAAACGCTGCTGGGACGGCTATTTCCCTGGTGCCACCGCGACAACAGCAACTGTGAAAGGCAAGCCAGAAAGAAGCGCACACATATGCAGAGCTACTACTGTGTGCTCACCATTCAGCGCACAAACGAGCGGACTGAAAGCCTCCTGCAAGTTCAAGGTAGTTCTTTAGTTAATGATGTAATGTGAAATGAACCTCTGTCACATGCACTTGCGAGTCTGTTGGACATGCTAACATAATGCTAAAGCAATGACGACACTCAATGTATTTACATCTCAATTTAGAATAGTGGAAGTAACAAACATTGCTTGGTATATATATACTCTCAAAGCACGAAATCAAACGAGAAAATCGTAGCAAATGTCGGTGGCATAGCTCTTACGCTTCTATTCACTTTCATGTGTAATTCGGTTGGAATACTGTGCATTTTAGATATGATCTTCTCATTGAGTGTGACATTCGAGAGATGTATCATCGAACGGCCTGCACAAAACCGAAGATAGAAGAAAGGTCCACGTTAAACACAATAAAGCTGGATAATTTTATCACGTCGCTATTTCTCTCCCAATTGGCGGATTAAATCGTCCAGGCTCAAATCATCCTCAAATCGTCAATTTGAGATCTTATTTGTTCCGATTCGCACGTAACACTTCAGGATCACTTTAGGTGATAGCGAAATATCACAATTCATTTCACCTAATGCCTGCAAATATTCCCAACAAAACTATTACTAAATATTCGGGAAAATAATATATTGTTCCCCTGGTTGACATGACATACTGGCGCAGCCTCGTAATGCAACAGCCACGCGCAGGGAAAAACAGGTCTTCATGACATACTGGCACAGCCTCGTAATGCAACAGCCACGCGCAGGGAAAAACAGGTCTTCATGACATACTGGCACAGCCTCGTAATGCAACAGCCACGCGCAGGGAAAAACAGGTCTTCATGACATACTGGCACAGCCCCGTAAAACAAAACCCACGCGAAGGGAAAAAAAAATTCAAAAAAAAAAAAAACCCCAAAAAAAAAAAAAAAAAACAAAAAAAAAAAAAAAAAAAAAAAAAAAAAAACAAAAAAAAAAAAAAAAAAAAAAAAAAAAAAGTGCAACAGCCACGCGCAGGGAAAAAAAGGTCTTCATGACATACTGGCACAGCCTCGTAATGCAACAGCCACGCGCAGGGAAAAACAGGTCTTCATGACATACTGGCACAGCCTCGTAATGCAACAGCCACGCGCAGGGAAAAACAGGTCTTCATGACATACTGGCACAGCCTCGTAATGCAACAGCCACGCAGGAAAAAAAATTTTTTCAAAAAATACTGGCACAGCCTCGTAATGCAACAGCCACGCGCAGGGAAAAACAGGTCTTCATGACATACTGGCACAGCCTCGTAATGCAACAGCCACGCGCAGGGAAAAACAGGTCTTCATGACATACTGGCACAGCCTCGTAATGCAACAGCCACGCGCAGGGAAAAACAGGTCTTCATGACATACTGGCACAGCCTCGTAATGCAACAGCCACGCGCAGGGAAAAACAGGTCTTCATGACATACTGGCACAGCCTCGTAATGCAACAGCCACGCGCAGGGAAAAACAGGTCTTCATGACATACTGGCACAGCCTCGTAATGCAACAGCCACGCGCAGGGAAAAAAAGGTTTTCATAAAAAAAAAAAAAAAATAAGAACAGCCCGCGAGGGAAAACAGGTCTTCATGACATACTGGCACAGCCTGAAAAAAGTCAACATCGGCAGCCCGACGCAGGGAAAAACAGGTCTTCATGACATACTGGCACAGCCTCGTAAGCAACAGCCACGCGCAGGGAAAACAGGTCTTCATGACATACTGGCACAGCCTCGTAATGCAACAGCCACGCGCAGGGAAAAACAGGTCTTCATTTAAACGCACTTCAGTATTTCTGTGCCTCTCTGTGATTTTAATTCAAATTTTCACTTGTTACAAAACGATCAACAGAAACAGTAGGAGCAAACATCACAGCATCATCTATTCTCTATTGACCCTCGTCGGGCCGAAGGAAGGAGGGGGCACTCGAGAGTCCCCTCAGGGTTTTCCGCGATAGTGACTGAATGAATGGGGCAGTCACAAAATTTTCAGTATCTTATTCTACATCTGTTTTGCATATTGTATGCAAATTTCAGGTACAGGTCATCAAAGGTGGTGATGTTCCAAAATATTTAAAGCACCGCTAATCAGAATGGTTGCAACATGTAAGCACTAAACTCAGAGCACGCTCGCCATTCATCAATATGAATAAGCTCCTCTCTGGAAATGTTTATTAAGGTTAATGTTACTGACCTGAGGTCAGGACTATTTCCGAGTATTTTTGTTTACTGTATTCTGTGGGGAAAATTTGATTAAACGGTAATTTGTCACGCTAAGAATGATACAGAGCATGAAATATGCATTCTGGGTTAATGCATGTGTCATAGTTCACTGACATCGGGTCATTTCATTATCATGTGTAATCTACACAATGAAGAATGTTGCTGTTCCTCGCCGGTTAACATATGCATTCAGTTTCAGCTCTGCCTAAGCCTTGCGATATGGGAATGGGTGATATACGAATGACCTGAGATTATATGACCTCGTGCAAGCTAACCTGATTTCACTTGATTTGACTTTTCTTTTGAATTACTTCCCAAGGAGCGCACACATAGGCGAATGCTGAAGAGATCGGTTTATCAATTTGTGCATTGGCCCAGCTTTGCCTTGGGTCAGGTCACGAGGTCATAAACTGGACATTTTACAAAGATATTCGAGTATCACATTAGTTCGTCTTGAAATGCAATATTAGTGCTTTATAAGTGATGTTGCAGAGATATTCAAGCTCGAACTTATTTTACCTGACCATATGGCATGATCTGACCTGGCTTTATAATCTTCGGATGTCATTCAGATACAAATATTTTACTTGAATGGCTCTGCTGAAACAACCCGAGACACACACACACACACACTCACTCACACACACAGACACACATATATATATAATATATATATATATATATATATATATATATATATATATGAATATATATATATATATATATATATATATATATATATATATATATATATATATATATATATATATATATATATATATATATATATATATTTATATTTTTATATATATATATATATATATATATATATATATATATATATATATATATACATGTATATGTATATATATATGTATATATATTCACATACATACATTCATAATTTCATATGATATTGTAATCGTTGCATGAAAACGAATACGAGATAGTCGCTTGAAATGGTCACAACGGTATCCAATATCTGGGAGTGCTACCAATGTGTGATGTGCTACCTTGGCGTATGGATGTAGTATCAGACGAGATCGAAGAGTTCACGTCGCTTTGAAAACTTCTGAAAAGGTGCCAGAAAAAAAGTATTTTCTTTACATTGGGCTACAAATGGATGCTAGGTTTAGCTTCAGCTTCCACATTCACCCGGAAGAGACACAGAAATAGTAAAAGTCCATCTGAGATCAAGTTAGGTTAGTGACCTCGAATGTGCTTGGAAAATTATATGACCTATGCAAGCACGTTAGCTAAGTTGTCCACCACCCACTCCGCACGCACGCAACAAACGGACGTTTCTGCAAGTAAGGGGCTAAATGCATCAAAAGAACCCAAGCTCATTATGAGGTTGCCTCATCCGACGAACAAAATGCTCGTTTGCATTGTCTGGTTTGATTTCGCCACGACTAAGTGGTTAATCCCGCCCCAGCCCTTCCGGCCGACAGGCCGGTGCAGTTCCTCCCATGACAGGCACCTCCGACTGATTATATCGGTCTCCTTCCCGTCGTGTGCCGCCTCCTCAAATCATTTCATTGGCTCTCCCGATTGCTCTCTGAGCCACTGGTGCATACACCTGGAGACGCCATGATCATATTCAGAACCGGTCAGCCCTCCCTTTCGCCAAATGATCACCCAGGGTAGAGGCCTCCACACGTCAGCCCAGGTCAGGTTGGGCAGGATAAAAAGCAGATGCTTTCGAATCTAATCACATGACAAAATGAAGGATATGTTTGTGCTAGGTTCGAGCAGATTGCTACTCGGATCTATTAGGCAGTTCTGCGAATTGGAGGTGCGTATGGTGGAAAGCCTGTTCCGGGGTTCGGTTCTATCTCGGTTCAGCCTTATGTTCCCCCTGCCAGCCGTCTATGTCCTCCTCTGCCAACCGTCTGTGTCCTCTGCCAACCGTCTGTGCCCTCTGCCAACTATCTGTGCCCCCTGTCAGCCGTATGTTCCCCTGCCAGCCGCCTGTGTCCCCCGCCAGCCGTCTGTGTCCCCCGCCAGCCGTCTGTGCCCCCGCCAGCCGCCTGTGTCCCCCGCCAGCCGTCTGTGTCCCCCGTCAGCCGTCTGTGTCCCCCGCCAGCCGCCTGTGTCCCCCGCCAGCCGTCTGTGTCCCCCGCCAGCCGTCTGTGTCCCCCGCCAGCCGTCTGTGTCCCCCGCCAGCCGTCTGTGTCCCCCCGCCAGCCGCCTTTGTCCCCCGCCAGCCGTCTGTGTCCCCCGTCAGCCGTCTGTGTCCCCCGCCAGCCGCCTGTGTCCCCCGCCAGCCGTCTGTGTCCCCCGCCAGCCGTCTGTGTCCCCCGCCAGCCGTCTGTGTCCCCCGCCAGCCGTCTGTGTCCCCCGCCAGCCGCCTGTGTCCCCGCCAGCCGTCTGTGTCCCCCGTCAGCCGTCTGTGTCCCCCGCCAGCCGTCTGTATCCTCCGCCAGCCGCCTGTGTCCCCCGCCAGCCGCCTGTGTCCCCCGCCAGCCGTCTGTGTCCCCCGCCAGCCGCCTGTGTCCCCCGCCAGCCGCCTGTGTCCCCCGCCAGCCGCCTGTGTCCCCCGCCAGCCGCCTGTGTCCCCCGCCAGCCGTCTGTGTCCCCCGCCAGCCGCCTGTGTCCCCCGCCAGCCGCCTGTGTCCCCCGCCAGCCGCCTGTGTCCCCCGCCAGCCGTCTGTGTCCCCCGCCAGCCGTCTGCGTCCCCCGCCAGCCGCCTGTGTCCCCTGCCAGCCGTCTGCGCCCACCTGTTAGCCGTTCGTGTCACCTGTCAGCCGTCTCTGACGGGCGCGGTTGGGTGGTCAGCAGCTGCGCGTGCCAGACCGGCTGAGCCGGTGACACCGGACACAGCCACCTCTCCCGCACCCGGACGCTGTTTGCTGCTTCCGCCGGCGGGTCATTAGGCAGTGACACGCGTCGGTGACGATCCATATAGCCACCGCGGGTCATTAGGCAGTGACACGCGTCGGTGACGATCCATATAGCCACCGCGGGTCATAAGGCAGTGGCATGCGTCGGTGACGATCCATATAGCCACCGGCGGGTCGTAAGGCAGTGACACGCGTCGGTGACGATCCATATAGCCACCGGCGGGTCGTAAGGCAGTGACACGCGTCGGTGACGATCCATATAGCCACCGGCGGGTCATTAGGCAGTGACACGCGTCGGTGACGATCCATATAGCCACCGCGGGTCATAAGGCAGTGACACGCGTCGGTGACGATCCATATAGCCACCGGCGGGTCATAAGGCAGTGACACGCGTCGGTGACGATCCATATAGCCACCGGCGGGTCATAAGGCAGTGGCATGCGTCGGTGACGATCCATATAGCCACCGGCGGGTCATAAGGCAGTGACACGCGTCGGTGACGATCCATATAGCCACCGGCGGGTCATAAGGCAGTGACACGCGTCGGTGACGATCCATATAGCCACCGGCGGGTCATAAGGCAGTGACACGCGTCGGTGACGATCCATATAGCCACCGGCGGGTCATAAGGCAGTGGCATGCGTCGGTGACGATCCATATAGCCACCGCGGGTCATAAGGCAGTGGCACGCGACGGTGACGATCCATATAGCCACCGGCGGGTCATAAGGCAGTGGCACGCGTCGGTGACGATCCATATAGCCACCGCGGGTCATAAGGCAGTGGCACGCGTCGGTGACGATCCATATAGCCACCGGCGGGTCATAAGGCAGTGGCACGCGTCGGTGACGATCCATATAGCCACCGGCGGGTCATAAGGCAGTGGTATGCGTCGGTGACGATCCATATAGCCACCGACGGGCCACTAGACAGTAGCCCGTCGGTGACCATCCACATAGCCATCGGCGCAGATACGGCCGGCACGAGTTACGACGGTCGCCGACGCCACCCACTGCAGATACCGACTGAAGAAGACGGACGTTGGTTGTTTTGCAATGCATACAGCGGCGTAGGTCGCCTGGCGTAGCCACGTCGCGCCGAAGTGCTGCAGGAGAGCCGAATTACCAGGCAGGTAGAGGGATTTAAACCCGGGACCTCACGGTTACGATACAAGCGTGCTGTCCACTTGGCATTGGCTCCTTAAGGAGACGACTGATGCGTGGTTTGTGCGTGCACGGAGTTCGCTAGAATCCGTTTTTGATTGTAAACTTGATGGAATGTAACTTTGTCATGGGGATTTTATTCCCGGTTGTGCGTTTTTTATTATATTTTAGCATTGCTGTCTCGTCATCGTCAGTCCTGCTTCTATCCTCACGTTTTGTTGGTAAAGTAAGGAAGTGACATCTACATGTTGTAACAGACATGTTTCTTTACGAAAATTTTAGTTTCAGTGCCGAAGCAGCAGAAGTCCCCCAGAAGTGCCCCAGACGTTTGTTTGTTTGTTTGTTTATTTATTTAACACATCACAACACGCATACAAGATGGGCAATTTTGCGATTGGCACAAAAGACCAAGCTGGTCTTAAATCTAGGTACCTCTCGCAACAGCGTCTTTAACTAATAAAACGCTTGACCACCGACACGGTGCGACAATCGCTACCCGCCCCCGCCAGCACGCCCCATCGCCACACAAAGCATGCACTCATCTGAGTGGTACCCAACACTATGCCTGCACCTGGTAGCACCTGGTTAGTTCTGAATGTTAGTTTGTTGTGTTAAAGCGTTTTGTGTTGATAAGAAACGTCTGAAATGTTAATGCAATACACGGCTCAAGGTTCTTTCTGATACCATATCCAAAAATAAGTGCTTGCGAGATCTCCTTTTCAGTTAAATTAGTAAACATATTTGTTGTGCTTCGGAGTTTGGTGACTATAATATTTATATGGTAAGCATAAAGAGGACAGTGAAATATGAAGTGAATTGTATCTTGTTTAAAGTGGCCACATGGGCATGATGGGTCATGCAGAGGATTGATGACAAATACGTCTGCGTTTAGTTGAGTGAGGCCCATTCTAAATCTTGCATGCAGCGTGTTGCCTACTTTTGTTCCTAGCGAATAATATTGTGGTGGTATCGTGGCACCTGTGCGATCCATAATTGAA
The DNA here is from genome assembly GCA_034440615.1 of Ashinkailepas kermadecensis. Classification (NCBI taxonomy): domain Eukaryota; kingdom Metazoa; phylum Arthropoda; class Thecostraca; family Neolepadidae; genus Ashinkailepas; species Ashinkailepas kermadecensis. Next base: position 96,619 of record JAOTOM010003458.1, read on the forward strand.
CTCTTGAATTCATTGATGTTTGGTTCGTGCCTTAAATTTTCAGGAAGATTATTCCACACCTTTGTTGTGGCCAGGAAAAACGATTTTTGGAACGAGGTGATTCTATTTCGCGGGACTGTTAGTGTAGTTGAATTTCTCAGGCGCCTTCCTGTAATGGTCTGCCGTGGTTCAATAACTAGTTTTGTAATATAATTTGGGAGACTCATACCTGCGTGCTTGATTTTGTGAAACAAAGGAAGTTTATGAATTTCTCGCCGTGTTTTAAGCTCATCCAATCCCAATCCCGACCTAATTTTTCCTGATAATGTTCTATATAGTGCACCTGTGATTAATCTAGTTGCTCTTTTTTGTAATTTTTCAAGTCTGAGTGCATCCAATTTTGTTATATGCCCGTCGTATATGGTATCTGCATAGTCAAACAAAGGCCGAATGTAAATTTTGTACAACTTTAAGAGGATTTGCTTTGAAATCTTACTTGCAATAGGATAAAGAGGGCTCAGTGCACAATTGACCTTTAGGATAATGTCGTTTATGGGACTATGGAAACGCAAGTCAGAAGAAAATGTTAGGCCGAGGTGTTTATGATTTTCTAAGTTTGGTATTGGCTGGCTTCCCATTATGAGATTTAGGAGTTTATTGTTTCTCTTACATGTGAATGTTTGTTGTATCGTTTTTGCCGCGTTAAATTGTATGCCCCATTCTGTTCCAAATTTGTGTATAATATCAAGATCTTTTTGAATTGATTGTTGTGCTTCTAGTGAGCCTTGGGTGTGCGAAGAGCAAAGCGACGTGTCATCAGTAAAAAAACGTATTTAATTTGTGATCATGTCCGCCAAGTCATTTAAATATATTAATGCCAAAAGGGGTCCCAAAACAGAACCCTGTGGGGCAGCCCGCATTTATGGTAATTGGTGATGATAGGCTGCTTCCTACCCTTACACGCTGTTCTCTATTTTCTAAGTATGATTGTAGCCAATTTAAAGCAATACCGGTAATCCCACAATGATTTTTGCACTTAAAAATATGTCCTGCATGCCATATAGTGTCAAAATATTTTTGTATATCCAAATATATGCATGTAAAGTCAAGATTTCGATCTAAAGATGAATATAGAGTATGTGTCAAGTAGAGCAGCTGTAGTTGGGTCCCATGATAGGGACGGTAACCACTTTGTTTCTCAGAGAGTATATTATTTTCCGTTATGTGTGAATAAATTCGTTTAAAAACTAACTTTTCTAGAATTTTGGACACACACGATAAGAGGCTAATTGGCCTATAATTTGTGGGATCAGAGCATGACCCGTTCTTTTTTAATATGGGCGATACATTAGCTTGTTTCCATTCCTTGGGAAAACTCCGAGTGATAAGGATTTGTTAAATAATTTAGTAAGGGGTTCGTAGATAAGAATAGCAATTAATTTAAGCAGCCTGGGAGGTATTTCGTCAGGTTCTGTTGATTTATTTGGATTAAGGTGGTTGAGCTGCTGAAGAACTTCATCTTCAGTGACTTGCATTTCTGCCAAACTTGGAAAGCTATGATTATATTGTGCGTCCATAGAGGGTAGTTGCAAGTTGTTAGGTGATTGGGATTGTTCCGCAAAATGCGCGTTCAAGAGTGTTGCCTTCTCTGCATCATCAATAATTGCACCATTTGGACCATCTAGGGGTGGTATACTTTGGGACATCGTGGTACATACCAATTATCCCCTTAAAAATTTGATGGTATTTTCGAGGGCTATGTTTGCATTCTCCTAGTTTTCTAACCTGGCTCTTAATGTAACTATTTTTTAGTGATTTGTTAAGTTCGGTGACTCTGTTCCGTTGATCTTTCTAATTATTCCAACTAGACCATGTCTGTATCCTTTTGGCATTTCTAAATAATCGGTCTCATTTTTTGATATTTCTTTTCAGCTCAGAATTAACCCAAGGTTTGCTTGCCCCGTTGATTTTGATTATTTTTGTGGGCATAGCTTCTTTTGCGGATTGAATAATTACATTGAAAACATTTTTTGCGGCTTCATCAACGTCTTTTCCTAAAACATCTTCCCAGTCCACATTTTGGAGGAATGTGATGATTTTGTCGCTGTGTAGCTTATCAAAGTCCCATATTTTCTTATTATAGATTTGCTTGTTCGACTTGATGATATTTAAAGTTGCAAATATAGGGTAAAGATCAATATTTGAGAAAGGAGGCAAGATACCACATTCAGAAACCATTTCTTTGTTTAAAGTAGTGATTAAGTCTCTAAGATTTTCTACTTCGTTCGCGACCCTTGTCGGTTCGTCTATAAGTTGGAAAAGTTGCAGCGTGTTAATTGTTTCCAGAATATCTAAGTCAAATGGGGTAACACTTCCCTTGGCGTACGACTGGTTCAAGAAAATATTGCCAGCATTACAGTCGCCCATAACAAGGATAATTGATGGATTCGACATCAGGGCTAAGGACATGCTATCATTACATTTGTCAATAAATGACTTATATTCCCCTGATGACAGATTCGGTGGGAGATATGTGCAGCATATTATGATCGATGCATCTTTAATTTTCACCAGACACCATATCCATTCCACATCATCAAGTTCTATGTGGTTGAGTCTTTTGACTGCGAGTGCCGTGCTTACATGGATTGCAACCCCACCTTCCTGGAGAGTCCTGTGCCTCGTCAGTGGATCATGGAATTTGTCTAATCTGTAAAGACTTGGGTGAACCTGGTTGCTTAGTTTTGTCTCAGTTAATCATAATATATCTACACTATTTTGAGTTGTAAATTGTGCGACCTTATTAAGTCTTGCAGGGACCGTGATGCTGTTTATGTTTACGTGGCTTATTTTTATTCGTGCTCGATCGACGAATGGAGGACCGGGGTTAGTCTCAATACCAAATATAATGAGGAGTATCCTGAGATCATGTGTTTGATTCCAGAGATCAATGAGTACATTTTTCTTGGCACCGGTGCCACGAGTCCCCATTTTATATTCGGGGTGTCCGTGTACGTGATTTCGTGCCACACGCCGTGAACGATGTGAATTTAGAATGGGTTGGTTCAAGAGCTTTTAATGTTACTATGTGAAAACAAGACACAGTAAACCCAGTTGGTGGAGACAGGTGCAGACACAGTAATGAGACAATGGTGCATACCCTAGGAACAGCGGTCCCCGCCCGTGGTCAGTTATCAAAATCCAATCAGCGCCTTCAACGGTGGCTTGCCATCAGGCAGAATTGCTCGCATTGTCCAACTCCCCGCACTGCGCTGAAATAATTGATAACAAATAGCCCGTGTAAATAACTACCATCGCGTAAATTATGGCGTAATTGCGGGCCTGGCGCGTCCGATTTAATCTCCATCAGTTCACAAGGCCTAAATTCATACCTGTATGGCCTACCATTCTGGCGAGGATTGCAATATGTTAATCAAATCTCGCTGGATCCTCCCGCGCACTATGGTCCCCTTCGTATTACAGTACGATAAACTGGTGACTGCCCTACTGAGGGACAGCACGCGTGCTGTCTACTCCTTATGCTGGTTGAACCACGGGTTGAAATTACCAACAGTACCACTCTTAATGAACGGGAAGATCTGAAACTGAAGCCTCTTCACCAAAATATTTCAATCGGAGTGAACAAGTAATTGGCCCTGAAAGTAAAACGTATTGTATGTTTACGTTCCACAAAGCCAAGCAAGCAGTGTGTGTCCTTTCTCCGTAGAGTAAAACTTACGGGCAACGAACAGCCCATTAGAAAACATATGCCGTGTTAATATAGCTAATATGATGCTGTAATAAAAGGTCATCTTGGTAGGTAGGAGGTAGATAGGCATAGGCACTACCGTAACGAAGCTAACTTCTAGCAGTACCTTTAGTGTCAAATTAGGTAGTCAAGTCCACTAACCAACCTGTATGTGTTCGAACTTGCCAGCCGCTGTTCCGCCACATCGCAGTAGCCGGTACGGTGCGCTAAGCTGCTGAGCCAGCGTCTATGTGCCGATGGCCGGCCGACTGCCCCTCGTGACTTCCGCCGGATGTGGCGGGTCATGTGGTACGGCCGCTGGCCAGTGACGTGTGGTCGGCTCCAGCGCTCAGGTGTCGCTGAGGAGTTGTCGACGAGGGTGGACTGTCCCGCTGTTCTGAGCTGAGTCCTGAATTTACGTGGCCAACCGGGTAAGGGCCCGACTGCTACTCTTTTCCATTCGAAAGTGCAATTAATAGAAGCCAGTGAGCAGCAATTATATGGAACCAAGTATCCGTGATCCGTACGAGGATCGTCTACAATATCACTCAAGCCACAAGAAGTTCTGGGGCTCCTAACTGGAGCACAACTTCACTACATGAGTTATGAAGTTATAACTACAATACAAGCTTGAGTGTTTCGGGCCACGACCGGTCTAGGTGATCTTCATCGTCCAAAACATAAGGCCCATCATATTGCACTCTCAAGTACGCTTTCCCTAAAAATGCAACTGTGCAGCCACAATACACACTTCCCAGATGCTTCACTATGAGAAATACGTTTCCCTCGCCTTTGTTTTCTTCCCTGAGGAAAATAGCCAGATTCACCTGTGAACACAACCATGGCTCACATGCGGATCTACTTTCGAGTTTCTTTATCTTCGTTGGTGGAAGGAAACGTCTCAAACGTTGGTGGTTGTGGCGTAAAAACCGCATATTTTTTCAGGGGAAATTATCTTGTTAGGCGTTGGTGAAACAGAAATCACGTTAAGCGTGCACTGGGAAGTACATTGTGCTGACGAGACAGGGCTCTGTTCTACAACACAGGCCAGGCGGTGCTTGCCCATACAAAGAAGTCGTGTCTGGAAATGATGCTCCGCATTGGTCGAGCCACGGAACAGGCGCACTGCTGCCGGCTGGCAGGTCGGTGTCGTGGGTGGCGTGCAGTCAGGGTCAGGTCGGGGTCGTGGGTGGCGTGCAGTCAGGGTCAGGTCGGGGTCGTGGGTGGCGTGCAGTCAGGGTCAGGTCGGGGTCGTGGGTGGCGTGCAGTCTGGGTTAGGTCCGGGTCGTGGGTGGCGTGCAGTCAGGGTCAGGTCGGGGTCGTGGGTGGCGTGCAGTCAGGGTCAGGTCGGGGTCGTGGGTGGCGTGCAGTCAGGGTCAGGTCGGGGTCGTGGGTGGCGTGCAGTCAGGGTCAGGTCGGGGTCGTGGGTGGCGTGCAGTCAGGGTCAGGTCGGGGTCGTCGGTGGCGTGCAGTCTGGGTTAGGTCCGGGTCGTGGGTGGCGTGCAGTCAGGGTCAGGTCGGGGTCGTGGGTGGCGTGCAGTCAGGGTCAGGTCGGGGTCGTGGGTGGCGTGCAGTCAGGGTCAGGTCGGGGTCGTGGGTGGCGTGCAGTCTGGGTCAGGTCCGGGTCGTGGGTGGCGTGCAGTCTGGGTCAGGTCGGGGTCGTCGGTGGCGTGCAGTCTGGGTTAGGTCGGGTTCATGGGTGACGTGCAGTCGCACAGCCGCAGGTCAGCGAGGCATCAGACGGTGCATGACGGCCGGAGCCGATCACTGGGGAGGGGCAGGCTGCCGCTGAATACTACCAGTCTCAATACACTTAGAAAATATCTCAACATCTTGTCCCAGCCGCCAATTACACCAGGGGAAGGTCTCAGTATTGTGGCTGCTGTGTAGAATGAGTGTGTCAGTTTGTGAGTGCGGCCGGTCAGCATTGGACACGTCGTCACTGGTCGTGTTGTCACTGGTCACGCTGCTACTGATCACGCCATCATGGACTACATTGTCACTGTTCACATTGTAACTTGCTCACCCCGTCATTAATCACAGTGTCACTCAGCACGCCGCCACTAATCGCATTTTCACCGCTGAAATCGCCACCGACCACTCTGTCGCTGATCATACCGCCGTCTGATCACTTTGCCACTGATCACATTCACAGTGAACACACCGCCACTGGGATCATGGTCACTGATCCACATCGTCACTGATCACATCGTCACTGATCCAAATTGTTTCACCAGGCCTTGTGCGATACCTATGGCGACGTGCAGCAGATATATTGGTACTGCCAGCGGAAGAAAGCTGGGTGTCACGACGGAACGATGTGGTCCACTTTCCCCATCAGATGATCTGATATTTCGGCCCGTCTGTCACAGCGGAAAGTCAGCTACAGTCCCTCCTCAGGTGGCAGGAATTTGCCCGCTAGGCGAGTGATACTAAGTCAATAGTGTCTGAAGGGTACACACATTCCTGCCGACGGTTAATGCCAGCTACTGGGAAGATGGAAATCAAGTTATGTGCACTCGTGCTTATGATAATGCAGGCCAACAAATCAGCCGACAATGTACAAGTGTACCGCTTGAAGAAAAGCTTCCGACAAAATGACACGTTTCATCACGCATGCGTTGCGAGTTGGGATTAACAGAACTAATTATGGTTTAAACCATGATTTTTCCGCCCTTCGTGAATTGCATGGCACTCAAGACCACCAGGTCGTGGGTGAATTATCGGGCATAATTACGAAATCCCTGACGGAAGCAGACAACGGTGTTTGGTGGACTTATGCTAATTAGGCAGAAGTGGGAAGGATTCCAGTTAACACTTCCCGCCCCAGTTGTATTCCGGGACACAATGCCACATAGACACACGCAGCCCAGGGTAATTCCGGGACACAATGTCACTCACACACACGCAGCCCGAGGTAATTCCGGGACATATTGTCACCCACACACACGCAGCCCAGGGTAATTCCGGCACATATTGTCACCCACACACACGCAGCCCAGGGTAATTCCAGGACATATTGTCACCCACACACACGCAGCCCAGGGTAATTCCGAGACAAATTGTCACCCACACACACGCAGCCCAGGGTAATTCCGGGACATGTTGTCACCCACGCACACGCAGCCCAGGGTAATTCCGGCACATATTGTCACCCACACACACGCAGCCCAGGGTAATTCCGGCACATATTGTCACCCACACACACGCAGCCCAGGGTAATTCCGGCACATATTGTCACCCACACACACGCAGCCCAGGGTAATTCCGGCACATATTGTCACCCACACACACGCAGCCCAGGGTAATTCAGGGACATATTGTCACCCACACACACGCAGCCCAGGGTAATTCCGGGACATATTGTCACCCACACACACGCAGCCCAGGGTAATTCCAGGAGGACATATTGTCACCCACACACACGCAGCCCAGGGTAATTCCGGGACATATTGTCACCCACACACACGCAGCCCAGGGTAATTCCGGGACATATTGTCACCCACACACACGCAGCCCAGGGTAATTCAGGGACATATTGTCACCCACACACACGCAGCCCAGGGTAATTCCGGGACATATTGTCACCCACACACACGCAGCCCAGGGTAATTCCGGGACATGTTGTCACCCACGCACACGCAGCCCAGGGTAATTCCGGCACATATTGTCACCCACACACACGAAGCCCAGGGTAATTCCGGGACATATTGTCACCCACACACACGCAGCCCAGGGTAATTTCAGGAGGACATATTGTCACCCACACACACGCAGCCCAGGGTAATTCCGGGACATATTGTCACCCACACACACGCAGTCCGAGGTAATTCCGGGACATATAGTCACCCACACACACGCAGCCCAGGGTAATTCCAGGACATATTGTCACCCACACACACGCAGCCCAGGGTAATTCCGGGAGGCATATTGTCACCCACACACACGCAGCCCAGGGTAATTCCAGGACATATTGTCACCCACACACACGCAGTCCGAGGTAATTCTGAGACATATTGTCACCCACACACACGCAGCCCAGGGTAATTCCGGGACATATTGTCACCCACACACACGCAGCCCAGGGTAATTCCGGGACATATTGTCACCCACACACACGCAGTCCGAGGTAATTCGGGACATATTGTCACCCATACACACGCAGCCCAGGGTAATTCCGGGACTTACATAATATCACCCACACACACGCAGCCCAGGGTAATTCCGGGACACAATGTCACCCACACACACACGCAGCCCAGGATATTTCCACTGCAGTTACGCCCTAAGGTGTCCCATAAGGGTGCCAGCGACAGGGAATTGTCAGACACGCCCTAAGATGTCCTATAGGGGTATCAGCGATAGGAATTGTCAGGGCAGCAGGGAGTTTCCAAGGAGGTTGGTAACTATTATTGACCATCTTTGTACGCAGCATTTCAAACAAAATATCCTATAGTTACCACCGGGAAGGGAGAGCGGGAGCGGAAGGTTGAGTGTGGGAAGTAATTACTGTGGCATGTCTGTAAATTGTATCGGCTCCGTCGAACTCAAGTAACCCATTTATGTATGTGGCACATTGTGATGAGGTGAGTGATGGCCATGCTTGGCGCTTGATTTCAGTTCTGGACAGCTTGCTTTGATCACATAATGCTACACAAAACTTGCGACGTATTCGAAAGTTACAATTGCATGAATTCTGAAGGCTTCGATGCCTCGATATGATTTGTGTATTACAATGCAACTCGGATCCGAGAGCACTAAGTTGAATTTTGGCTTGCTAACTTGTATCACTAATGGCGATCCAGGCGAGTGATTTTCAAGACACACCAACAAACTTCGCTGGTGTTTGCAAATTTTACGGCTAGATTTGTCTCACATGTCAGTGGTGAGTCTCATGAACCGGAGTTCTGGTGTGCTGTGGAGTTATTGTGTGGTGTAGAGTTCTGGTGTGGTGTGGAGCTTGGTGTGGTGTGGAATTTGGTGTAGTGTGGAGTTCTGGTGTGGTGTGGAGTTCTGGTGTGATGCGTAGTTCTGGTGTGGTGTGGAGTTTGGTGTGGTGTGGAGTTCTGGTGTGGTGTGGAGTTCTGATGTGTGAAGTTATAGTGTGGTGCGGAGTTGTGGTGTGGTGTGAAGCTATGGTGTGAACTTTGGTCAGCGGCGGCTACGGCGAGACAAAGGCGATGAGTGTGCCACGCGCTGTGCATTGGAATGTAATTCAGTGCAGCGAACCGGAAAAGGCTGACACATTTTCACCGTATGTTTCCCAAGAGTTCATGCCTGGCTGTGCCATTTAAAGTATTACATGTTTACACGCGAAGTCGACCACATGCACAACGCCCGCATAATTCGCACGTCGGACGTTTGGCTGGAGACGAAATGTGCAATGCATGACCCCATTTTATCTTCTCGATATCCGCCTCTGCCACTTTTGTACGCTCAGCAGGAAATGAAGTGTACACCAAGAGGAAATTGTATGGCACCTACGTGACATTAAGATGGTATTCCAAAAGAACATATATCCCGAGTTGCCATATTTCGTGCGCCTGTATTCGTGGTGTCTGAACATTGCTGAACACGGCTGAACACTGCTGTTTCAAAATAAACTCTATGACCATGAACTAGCTCAATGCAGATTGCTTAGTCCCAGCATATCGTGATTCAGCTGTCAGAAGAGGAAATCAGACAGTTGGTTGTCCAATTGTAAGCGTGTTCAGATGGGATGGATCCTGTCACAGGTCACAGGTCAAGATTCTAGTAGTAAATAGCACTCTGTAGCTCGACACTTATTCAGCCAGTGGATCAGTGGTAGCAGATTATGGAGGAAAGAGGTCAGTTAATACCCCCTCTCAATTATGGAGGGTTATCTTATATTCAACTATCTATTTATGTTCTAAATATATATATATATATATATATATATATATATATATATATATATATATATATATATATATATATATATATATATATATCTATATCTATATATATATAATTATACTCAATTATATATTAGGATATCAATATATGCCCATCATCAGGTCAGGTCAAGGAGGCATTACTAAAAATATGCACCTGAATCCTTCCCCGCCGAAAAAGCGAATTTTTAAAATGTCACTGACCGTAATTTTTAGGCAGTTAAGTGATATCACATGCTCCTATAGAATGGGTTGACAGTCTTCTACGTACATTTCAATGTTCACACCCTCTCAAGTTCACCATAAACTCGGAGTGGTCTGAGTCTGCAAAATTGTTTTTGCAGACAATTGGATTATACGGTAGTTTAAACCCCGTATGCGAATTTAGCATTCTTTTTTCCACCTGGTGCAACAATTCACGTTCGAATGCAATTTTCATAGTTCAGTATATTTTGGCCAATTTAATATACATAATGATACAAATTCGACATGAGAAGATTAACTGCACATGGACGTTCGGCAGCTCATTTTTATATCGTCAAGGCACTCATGTGGCTCTGCATCACTGTGTGCAACAGTCTAGTAAAGTCATTTACTAGATCAAAGTATCGTTTTCCACGAAACATATCAGTATTAGAGGAACGTGAACGTAGCCCTGCTTCTAGATCATCTCCTCTGCACCACTCCGGCCCTGTCCGTGGCGCTGCCGGACCTTGGGAAGCAGGTCCGTGTGACACCCGGCAAGACACCCCCCCCCCCCTTCCCCCGGGTGTTCATTGGTGGCGGACAGAGAGCAGCCGTGGTCCGCCGACAGCACGGTCAGCAGATATTGGCGACACACCCGGCGACCGGGAGCCCGGGTCGCCCTGCCAGACGCGCCGCATTAGCAGTAATTACGCGGCTATGACGCAGGCTGCTGTCCCAGGAGATCCACCGGGGGGGCAGGAGACGTCGCCACAGACGTGTCGGCTGGAGCCACACTGCAGGGGCATAACAAGCTGCAGCTGCCACATACCTTTTTGGAGGTAGGTAGCTGATACCTAGCAAAACTCCCCTGACGCCTAGAGCCCTGACGCCTGAGGGTCGGGTTCTGCCTCCTGCTTTCACTTTCCGACGCAGTTACTGCAGCCCTCGCTTGTTATGGAGGAAATGAGAACTGATTCTTTAAAAAATTGCGTCCACTTAATTCAACAAAAGCATTCTCTGAAACGGCACGAAAAGTGCTGTCAACCTGAAGAGCATAGCGTTGACTCGGCATCTTCGCTAGGCCACGGGTGCGTCGTGGCACCAGCAGCATTGCGACGGGGGCGGGGGCAGCGTCGCCCACACTGCCGGGCAGCCGATTACACGAGGCGAAGCCGACGCAGCGCTAGGTTTTGCGCTGGAATATAGAGGCCTGAAGAACCTGCTGGATATTGAGACCTGGACAAGGTCTGACTCGGCCCACCGCTGGATCAGGCGAGCTATTTAGTTCTGGCCAACCAAAAGGCGAGAACCGTCATGGTAGCTGGGCTTAACCCGCTTTGTGTAGGGAGGAAAACTTAGCCCTTGTTGCTTTCTATCCGACTCCCGGTGCGACCTTAGATCGCTCTTCGGCCGACAGTGAGTTCGACGCACAAAATACACAAAACTACCAGAACATGCAAAAGCATGCAAGTCAGTCGGCGAGGTTCCAATTGCGACGACCCCCCCCCCCCGGACATACCGTATTAGGCTCAGACCTCCCACAGGCATGTCGTATCAGGCTCAGACTGCCCACAGGCATGTCGTACCAGGTTCATATTTCCCACAGGGATGTCGTACCAGACTCATATCTCCCACAGGGATGTCGTACCAGACTCAGACCTCCCACAGGCATGTCGTACCAGGCCCAGACCTCCCACAGGCATGTCGTACCAGGCCCAGATCTCCCACAGGCATGTCGCACCAGGCTCATATCTCCTACAGGGTTGTCGTACCAGGTCCAGACCTCCCACAGGCATGTTGTACCAGGCTCAGACCTCCCACAGGCATGTCGTACCAGGCTCAGACCTCCCACAGGCATGTCGTACTAGGCTTAGACCTCCTACAGGCACGTCGCATGAGGCTCATATCTCCCACAGGGATGTCGTACCAGGCTCATATATCCCACAGGTATGTCGTACCAGGCTCATATCTCCCACAGGCATGTCGCACCAAGCTCTCAGACCTCCCACAGGCATGTCGCACCAGGCTCAGCTGAAAACTCGGCCAGCCTGTCAGTCAGCTAAGCACACGGACAGCTCCGGCTGGCGGCCTGCCGTGACGTCTGCGGCTGGTGAACGCCTCGCCCCGGCCAATTCATCGCCATCGCCGCAGGGCGCCAATCGGATCACGCGCCGACCCACTTCGGCACACCGCACCCGATCACCGAAACAGCCCGTCTTAGCCAGCGTCGTATCGAGGCGATCGGCTGGCCAATCGTGTCACCGCCGGGCGCTGCATTGGCCGACCGCACCACTGCCGGGTGTCGCTTGATGTCGGCTGCGGCCAGCTGCCGGGCCGGCGGCTGTCTGAGGAGCCACAGCGCCACCAGTGCTTCGCGTGTTCGCTGGCTGTTTTGCGAGCTATGTGTCAGCCGGGTAGCTGGATGTTCGCATCATTTGTGGAGCTGTAGCTGTTTGATGGCCGTCACATTTACCGCCGGGTGGAAGCATCGCGTGCGCAAAGCTGGACTAATCGAGTTGAATTAATTCTAGCGTATCTATATACAATATAGCTGTATCAAGCACGTCGAGAGACTCGGCCAGCTTATCGGACGACTGTCACTTTGTCGGACAGCCAACTGTTCGACTATTCCTGCTTGTCATGGACTGGAGTGTTGGCCAATATGCCTCACAGCTTCGTGCGTCAAGGACACCTGGTGAAAATCCTGGGGAGCAGGTGGCTCTAAAAGAGCCGGAGCCGTTTCAGCCATGGGCCCTCTTCAGTCATGTGAGTGGGAGAGTAGTGGGAGTCAGTCCTGCTTTCCTTGTTTCAATGTCAACGTATGGTGGTGGGGATGCACCGTCAGGCGCTTTCTTGCTTCTTGTGCGAAAACAAAACTCCCGTATCCTGTCTCCGTTTCCCGTCTCCTGTCTCCGTTTCCCGTCTCCTGTCTCCGTTTCCCGTCTCCTGTCTCCGTTTCCCGTCTCCTGTCTCCGTTTCCTGTCTCCTGTCTCCGTTTCTCGTCTCCTGTCTCCGTTTCCCGTCTCCTGTCTCCGTTTCCCGTCTCCTGTCTCCGTTTCCCGTCTCTGTTTCCCGTCTCCCGTCTCCCGAGTCACTAACTGATGTCACATCGCAGGGATGTTCATATCCTGAAAATGTAGTCTTTGTTTGTCTTCACCGCAATCGGAATCCTTAGCTGACTCGATGCTTGAATGAACCCGACTTTTACCAACATTGAACCTCTGACCTGGCATGTTAATTGGTACCGATGGTTACGAGCGAGGACGGGGCACCAGCCAGTCTCCTCTCGCGTATATACCAAAACAAGTTGATGTGATCGACCTGGGCCGGTGCTATCCGATCGACAATCACGCTTTTCAGCCGTTGATAACTTGCTGCACAACATCTCAAGTCCAGCTGCTTCACTCCTAACTAGATCTGGTTGTCAGGTTCACCATTCCCCAGCCTTCAGTTGACAATGTTTCCTCTGAAGTTCCCACACTCAGTATTAGAAGCTGTATGAACCCTTATACCACGCCCGTACAATTTTCCATATATGCTGAACCGCGACCGCTCTTCGGCCTGCCGGTTGGCACAGTCGGCAGCCTACACTGATGGCAGTCGGAACGCTTGGTCTTCCCAGGAAAGGAGCGCAGAGGTGCTTTGTCAGTGCTTTCAAGAAGTGGTGAAATTGTGAAAATATATCGCATCTGATGTTACTTCGTGAGCCGTACGCTCTGCTTTTGTTGACATACCCTCGCCGTTCCGCTGGACCTGTCTCTGCCGTGCCGACCGACGACGGCTTACCATTATCTGGTCGGCCCCTCGCTTACCACTATTTGGTTGGCCCCTCTCCCACTTCTGTCGTGCCGACCGACGACGGCTTACCACTATCTGATCGGCCCCTATCCCACCTCTGTCGTGCCGACCGACGACGGCTTACCACTATCTGATCGGCCCCTATCCCACCTATGTCGTGCCGACCGACGACGGCTTACCACTATCTGATCGGCCCCTCTCCCACCTCTGTCGTGCCGACCAACGACGGCTTACCACTATCTGATCGGCCCCTCTCCCACCTCTGTCGTGCCGACCGACGACGGCTTACCACTATCTGATCGGCCCCTCTCCCACCTCTGTCGTGCCGACCGACGACGGCTTACCACTATCTGGTCGGCCCCTCTCTGACCTCTGCCGTGCCGACTTACGACGGCCGACCCATGCTCGGTCGGCCCCTACCCGGCCCATGCCGTGCAGATTGACGACGGGCAACCCCTATCGGGCCGGTCCCTCTCTCACCCATACGGTGGCGACCGTCGACGAGCGACCCCTGTCGAACCGGCCCCTACCCCGCCCCTGCCGTGCCGACCGACGACGGTCGACCCCTGTCGGACAGGCCCCTCCCCGGCCCTGTCGTGCCGACTGACGACGGCCGACCCCTGTCGGACAGGCCCCTACCCGGTCCCTGCCGTGCCGACCGCCGACGGCCGACCTCTGTCGGACAGACTCCTACCCCGGTCCTGTCGTGCCGACGACGGCCAGCGGGTGGCCGACTGTGCCGACCCCGCCCGGTTGCCGCCGACAGGTCAGGTCACGCCGAGGACGTCGGTCAAGGCGATGCGACTGTGTGTCGGTGCTGCGCTGGAGTGTTGCTGTGTGTGGGTACTCCATGAGTAGGGTGCTGGTCTCCCAACCGAATGGTTGTGTGTTCGATTCCCACCTGCCGCTGCACTTGGCTCGCGACCGGACGGCGTTAGAGCTTGGCGACTGTGTTTGACCACAGCAGTAGACATGTTGTGAGACCAACAGCCGGTGGTGACCGAGTGCTGTGGTGTCGGCTGTAGGGAGCAGTCGACGGATGCATGGTGGCAAAAGCTACCATGTCGGATAAGTCTGAACCACCTAACTACAGTAAGTACGCTTCGGTTCATGATGCACATTCCTTCCAGCCGGCGTGAAGTGCCCATCAGACACAAGTGTATGCTCCGCCGCGTGCGGTGCCACCGTTTGACAAACTGACTATCTCCCCCACGCCGAGCTATTTCTCCTCCAGCAGCGAATGCCGTAAATCTCGTGACAAAGTGCTGCCGCCGCCGGCCAGTTTGTCATCCGGTTGGCTGGCTTCGAGGCCCCGTGGAGCCACTCGGCGACCGAATCTCACCAGCGATGGTACTGCCGCGAGCCGGCCTGCTCTCACATAGCACACAGCACCTCGTCTGTATCGGCCATGGCAGTGCAGACGGTGCACCGATAATGGTACAGACGGTGCACCGATGATGGTGCAGACGGTACACCGATAATGGTACAGACGGTGCACCGATAATGGTACCGGCGGTGTGCCGATGATGGTACAGAGTGTGCATTGCCGTCGACAGCACAGACGGTGTACCGCTGGCGACGGTACAGTGCGTGCATCGCCGGTGACGTGTAGATTGTGTACCACTGGTAAAGGTATACACAGTGTCCAACTGGCCAAGGTGGAGACTGTCTTGTATTGTAGTTGAGAAGCAGGCACAATCCACTTTCATGACACGCCATTACTTGTCAATCACAGTTTCAGAAAAGTTAAAAACAACTCCAATGTTACCTAAAGCCCAACGTTAAGCACAACACAGCTTAATATGAAGATGTCCATGCGCCTCAGTCGACAGTGGAGAAGATCTGAGCTCTCGCATGCTTATTAAAATCGGTGCACATACGCTGCAGCTCATGACCGATAGATAGCTCATTGTAGCGTTTGGCGGCACGGACACGAAATGCTCTAGCAGCATGACCGGTTCTAGCGTGTGGTATGTGAATCATATGTGACTGGAGAGTACGATGATGCGCGACATCATGATTCAGTGAGCAGTCGCCGAGTGGAGCTGGTGTGCCGTCCACATCACGAGTCACAGAGTGCAGCAGACACAGGTCAGCATAGCAGGCCAGCTAGTTGACGTTCAGCAGTCTCAGCTGTCTATAGGTACAGTGCTGATTCGATCTTATTTGCGTTTTCCGGTTAATACTCGTACAGCAAAATTAACTACGCGCTGTATCAGAATCAGTTCAGTAGGGGTGGCGCTGGCATATGCTGAGGGGCAATAGCGCACATGGCACATGATAAGGGCATCCACCAGAGCGCGAAGTACCGCCCGCGGTAATACATGCTTTGCACGTGACAATACCAGGAGTATTACGAAACGCCTTTTCTGTACGTCAGCGATGTGCTGGTTCCATGCCAGATTTTCGTCCATGATGACGCCCAGATTCCTCACATTGGCTGCACAACTCAGAGTGGCCCCATGAAAGAAGCAGTCGATTTTGGGTCCAGGAGGGTAAGTTACCGTCAGTCTCCAACAAGCATGACCTCTGTTTTGTACGGGTTTATCCTACGTTGAAGGAACCAGGATATGCGAAGGTCAAGTACTTCCTCCATTGGCTGCGTCATCTCAGTTTCACGAGACCATTTACCTATAACAGCGATCCGGACGTCAACCGGATAACGGACCATGTGCACTTTGAACACATTTATGTTCGGTGGAACATACTGCAACAAATAATTCGTAAAAACGTGGTGCAACAACGGGCCCAAGCACGCCCCTGAAATATTCCTGAAATTAAACGTTCCATTAGAGGGATACATGGAGTGTTCCGCACATACTTAAACGCTGCTTGTAACCTCCCAGATAGCTCTTAAACCAGCTGGAGCTGATCTGGAGTTGCTGGAGATTTGGTAGCAGTGCATCGTGCGATACAACACCAAACCCTTTACACATGTCAAGCAGTGTCAGCAGGGCAATTTCGGATCTGTCCAAGCCAGACAGAAGTTCATCTGTTATACAAATAAGGACTCTGCAGGTTGAGTGGCGTGAGTGAAATCTGTGTTGCTGTGTGTCAAATACGTGGTTTGCATTCATATAAGTACACTTCCTCGACCGCACTTCTAGCACACTATCACTTCCTCGACCGCACTTCTAACACACTGTCACTTCCTCGACCACACTTCTAACACACTGTCACTTCCTCGACCCAGCGAATCAGGTCATTACGAATGTCCTATCTAATTACACGCCGGACTCCGGCGTTGGTCTTGTAGTCGTAACTACCAGAGGATCGAGCGATACGCCGCTCATCCATGAGCTGACGAGTTTCGTCTGTCAGGGGCGGTGGTGCAGGGTTCCGGATTTTAATTCGGCGGATTGGAGCGTGCTCGTCCGACAGCCGCAGCATTTGGCTGGAAAACGTCGTCCATTTGCTCGCAGCCGCCGCTGCTGCGGATAATCTATATCCAGCTGACAGCAGCAGCGGCCGCCAGCAGCTGACTGGGATCCATCCGGGCCCACAACCTCACGACACGGTCGGCAGGACGGTCTCTCTCCCTCACCACACGCAGCACCGCCTGAACCCTGCAGTGTTGAGCTGCACAGCCAGTTCTCTCCACAATACAGCATCACACATAGTCGGACTGCACCAAGCGGCCGGACACGATGATCTTGTCCAGACTTGATGCAGTCTCGCCGCTGAAGGATGTAGGCTCGTTCCCGAGACAGCAGAACTCAAATCGGTCCAGCAGGTCAGGGAGCTTGACCGCTCCGGCAGGATTTGTGCGCTCATCTGAGCTAAGGTCACCGGCGAAAACGATGGTGTGTGTCGGATGTCGGTTGATTACGGTCTATGTCATTGTGGTCTGTGTTGTTCTGTCACTGCCGAGTGAACGGTGGCCGATACAGACAGCCGATCACGGGGGCATGCTTCCGGTCGACCTTTGCGCGAGTCTAGAGAGAGAGAGTCGACATGCGATTCCTTGCTGCCAGATGATGTCAGGACAACGTCCACGTTATTCCGGTATTTGGTGTGTATGGCCACACCACCGCCGCTACGCTTTCGTCTCGCTTTCCTGTCACATCTCTGCAAGTTATAGCCGCTCAGGCGGCAGAGGGACGATGGTGTGTTTTTATTCAGATGTGTAGCATATGACGTCTAGACGACGTGGCGACGGACCAACTCGAATGGTGCGTGTCCAGCTTGAATGGCTAGTTCGATAACTTCAGGAGCAGCGACTGAATATTGAGAAGGTCCACGATGAGATGTTGATCTGCTCGGGTCTGCCGCATCGGCACTTTCCGCTTATTGCCGATCAGACGGTTAGTCTGAGCCAGCGTCAGCAGAGTTCAAGGTCACGGCGGCTGCCGCAGCGCAATTCGTAAACACCGGCAGCCAATGAGGCGAACTCAGCGCACCAGCAGGCGACCCGTCAAGGTGAGAACCAGTGAGTCCAGGGATAGGAGTCACAGTCAGGGCACCGAACCACTTCCAGAGTCCACCCCACGACATCTTGAGCACAGCTTCGATGCACCTGCACACCACGAATACACGAGGATCTTCGCTTAACCAGGAACGACAAAACGCACAGGCGCGGCGCAACCAGCGCCAGCTGACCTCTGAGCTGAGCTCCCGACCGTGTATCGCTGCCGAAGGTGCATCGCTGCCGACGGTGCAGCTATTGTACCGCTGCCGATGATGGTGCACCATCGGCAAAGATACAGACGGTGTAGCACTGGCAGAGGTGCAGACGATGTACCACCAGTAAAGATACAGATGGCGTACCACTGGTAAAAGCACAAACCGGTGTAAAACTGGCGACGTACAGACGGCCTATCTCGGAGCGCGTGCATGTCCAGGTGGACTGCCGTAATCTCGTCGACCGGCAGCACCAGACGTGAGGCAGCGTCTCTTCCGACGAGTCTCCAGGGGCTGCAGACGCCGTGTCGGCTGGAGATGGATAAAGCGCATCGTTCGACACAGTCCCGGGGTACTGGAGCGAGGAATACCGGCCATTAAAACACCATCCGCACTGCAATGCATCGCTTGAATCACGTGTGCACGTGAGAAACCCCGCTTCATGCCCCTCAGGAAGCAATACAAACTTGTTCGTAAGGGACAATTCTGGCGACAGCAAACTATGTCTGATGTCTAACTGATTGTATTGGTGGCAATGCGTCTGTTGGATGGGGCTCATGTTGCAACTTCAGTTCAATGTCTTCAACCAAGACAATAAACCGACTAGTTCATGAGAATTTACGGCAAGGTATACCTTAAAAGGGCGAATTGTTTTTATTGCCTGGTGCAGAACACAAGTTACCGAAAAAGTAGTCTTGAAATGTGCCGAGCGTTATAGTTATAGAAGAGCTATGTATCACGAATGGCGCGGATAGAACTTTTGACGAGCACGTATTTTTTCTTGCATAAACAACTTTTATTTTATCTGTAGGGGGCTAATTAAGCATTGTTGGAGTTGATTTGGAGTTGACTGAGAAGAGATCTAATTGGTCTTGTTCGGATGTGTATGTTTTTAAAAACGTTGATTTTTTACTGGTAAAATTATGGCATCGAATTAGCTGACGCGGAAATGCAAGCCTTGTATTTGAAGCTTCACCAGTGCCAACAACTGTTTTTGTGTATGTGAGCACAAATTGACGCTAACTTCAGTTTCAGAGCCTTCATACTAACTGCATAGCCGGAATAGGTCAACTGAGGCTAAATATTGCATCAATGACCTCGAATAAACTTGAAAGCATTGATATTTTATGTAAATGAGCTAGCTGAGTTGTGCATCACCATATCAGCACTAAAGATTGGTCATTTGAGGGGAAGTAAGTGAGTTTAATCGCAACAATTTGCGATCCTGGCGAAACCAGGCCTGACACAGCAGCTTCACATAGGTCAGTGCTGACATAGCAGCCTCACACAGATCAGTGTCTGACACACTGTGTCTGCTGCTGCTGCTGCAGTTGCTGTGTCAGTGACATAGCAGCTTCAGACAAATCAGTGTCTGACACAGCAGCTTCACACAGATCAGTGCCTGTGACACATCAGCTTCAAATTCCTGCACCATAAGGTCCGCAAGGAAAGTCACATCGGTATGTCAAGTTTGCAGAGTGCGTCGTTTCGTCGTTTTATCGTGGTCGCGAAAAAAAGCCTTAGAGGATGGCGCTTCATCATCCCCTCCTACGTACACGGAAGAGAGTTAAGGAAAGTTCGCTACGTAAAATAGGTCGTCGCTATTAGTCAGAGGTTGCTATTCACCCGAAGTTGTTATTCACCCTAAGTTGTTATTAACTCGATTCTGTTATTTACCCGAAAACAAACGATATCGGTCTGAGCTGGTTATTGATGAGAGGAGGAGCGAGACGACTCAGGAATATAATGTGACTAAAGCTGACCCTGAAGTGCAAATTCAGAGCAAGCTATATTAGAAATAAGAAGCCGAGATCTAACTCGTAATGATATGCTACCAAACAAAGAAAGAATATATAGATACAAAATAGGACGTAAAGTTCCAAAGAAAAACTTTTATTAAAGACAGGCCGATGCGAGAATCATTAGGGTGTTTCTGGTACCAACGGATCTCCGCATGCTTTGTGACGCAACGTGAAAGCCTTCAATAATTATTTTCCGTTCATGTTTCGTATATATTTGGCTTGAAGGCTTTGCCAACACTATTTGTTCGTCATGAAGCTGCAGCCAAAATCCCTGCCAGAATCACTGGGCAGTTGTCCGGTTCCAAAGGGGGTGCGGCCATCTGGCACGAACGCGTTGCTGACAACTTTGAACACGAGACGCTCTGCCTGCACTCTTCAGTTTGGCAATACCACACTATGATCACTGTCAGCCCGCCACTAGTGAACACCTGGTAACTAGTGATCACCAGTGATCAGGACCACACCTCAGGAGGGTCTCCTATCTCCCGCTGACTCGGTGCACCCGCTGCCGGAGGCTTATCATTTGTGGTGGTTGCCAGTGCATTTTCCCAGCTGCGCCATGGCCCGACCGGCTCGGCAATCTGTCCGAGGCCATCACAAGCCTGCCGAACATCCAGCAGACTGCCCTCGGCCACCAACCGCCCAGCTGCCGTTTAGTGGAGGCTCCATGGTCGGCGCGCCTGTATCGATGGTGACGAGAGGGGTCGGTGAGGACCACGGCTGTGTCAGCCCGATAGTGACGGCGTCAGCCCGGGTGTACAGACAGTGACGGCGTCAGCCCGGGTGTACAGACAGTGACGGCGTCAGCCCGGGTGTACAGACAGTGACGGCGTCAGCCCGGGTGTGCAGACAGTGACGGCGTCAGCCCGGGTGTACAGACAGTGACGGCGTCAGCCCGGGTGTACAGACAGTGACGGCGTCAGCCCGGGTGTGCAGACAGTGACGGCGTCAGCCCGGGTGTACAGACAGTGACGGCGTCAGCCCGGGTGTACAGACAGTGACGGCGTCAGCCCGGGTGTACAGACAGTGACGGCGTCAGCCCGGGTGTACAGACAGTGACGGTGTCAGCCCGGGTGTACAGACAGTGACGGTGTCAGCCCGTGTGTACAGACAGTGACGGTGTCAGCCCGGGTGTACAGACAGTGACGGCGTCAGCCCGGGTGTACAGACAGTGACGGCGTCAGCCCGGGTGTACAGACAGTGACGGCGTCAGCCCGGGTGTACAGACTACGTTCGGAATGCACGATGCCTTTATGCATTGCTACAGTGTGTCACATATACCTCGAAGAAAGTGGGCAACGCGGAAAAAATGCTGCTAAACCCACAACACAACGAACGCCGCCAGGTGGCAGTGCGGCTTTTAATGGCCGGCAGCGCGGCATGTAACCGCAGATCTGCCGAGGCTGCAGAAGCCGTGGTCGGCTTCTGCACGGCTAGCACCTCAGGCCGGCGCTGATCGGCGGCGGCGTGTTTGTGTAGCTGGAGCTTCTCAGACCGGTCCGGCCGACCGGGCCTGTTCCTGACAGAGGTGGGCTCTGTCGGCTATAGACGCCGTGGCACTGAGGTAGCGAGGCCCGTCCCTGACAGCGGCAGTCGCCACGGCACTGGGGTAGCGAGGCCCGTCCCTGACAGCGGCAGTCGCCACGGCACTGGGGTAGCGAGGCCCGTCCCTGACAGTGCCGTGGCGACTGCCCCCTGACAGCGGCACTCGCCGCGGCACTGGGGTATCGTCGAGAGCTGGACACAGGATGGCCCTGTATTTTCGCTGCCGTGCACGCTACACGCTAGGCACCGGTGTCTGGCATGCAATGATGAAAAAAAAAACAAACAAACAAACAAAAACAAAAAACAAGCAAACAAACAAACAAAGACAAAACAAAACAAAGACAAAACAAACAAAACAAACAAAACAAAGAAAGAAAAGAACAGAAAAAACGAACTCATAAAAAGCCCAAACAGTGTATGACATGAAAGTGTTTCTTGCAATGTTCAACCGAAGGGCGATGACCCCCCACCCTCCAACTACGCCCCGGCACCGACCGGACCACCAACTTCAACCTCTCTACCAAGTCGTAAACAGCCGATATCACCTGACGATGGCAGGCTGGTACACCTCAATCTCACTCACACGCATCATTCAGCAGAGGTGGAAAAATGCGTCCACTTGATAGCTGCTCCTTGCGGCACGATGGAGACCCTTGTACAAAACAACATTAGTATGATTCGGCAAGACCCATGTCAGTATCCAACTACAGAGTAAAGCTTTTCATTGTAAACAACTTTTCCATGGCGTTTGAAATACTTCTTCTGACAGTTCTTCATTTTGCACAAGCTAGAGGACAGCTATGCTTCCTAATTCCTCACATCTCACATACCACAGCTATGGGCTTTGACACATCTGAGCTATCTGGGTTATATGCCTATATATCTATGTATGCGATGTCATCAAATGAATAATTTCACTCAAGGCAGCTCGCAACGATCGTTGGATTCCCAGAGACGGGCAATCGCGCCAGTTAGTCAGCTGGTCGGCGTTCTTCGTCTCTCCAAACTCGCCAGACAGCCATCAGCCGGTAAATTTTATGTTCGTGTGAATGTCCTTAGCTTCATCCGGAATCCCATCGGGAGATCCAATCTGCATGGATTTACGCCGCGCACGTCTGAGCAGGCGCGGGTCGACAGGCCCCACGGCCGGATAGCAAACTGGATTGAGCCCGTCTGTGCCAGTAACCCGCTGGTCGTATTTCTTCGGCCGCTGAGGGTGGAGGCAGCAGCGTACCGCTGCGGCACGGGCAGCGGAGGGCCGGTCGCCGACGTTCGTTCCACTGACCCCACGTCGTGCCAGTCAACGCAATTGACCCGGCACGGACGGCGGAGAGCACCACCGATTGGCTATCCGCACGAATATCCGCCTGATACGGATGACGGAACAGGAGCGGATATGGTGTGCGGAAGCGAATTGGTTACCCGGGTTGAGTAACGGATTGATTTACCATCCTTTGGCTTGAATAGGAACATTCAACACTATGACCATGTGTGCCTCTGTTTTCCAATCCGAACTTTACACAATGTTGGGATGAGCCGATGATGACAGCCTTTGAACTACAATTGTCAGAAAAATATACGAACCCACTAATAAACAATTGTATTGCCATACTCATGATTGCAGGCACTCTCAAAATGTCAAGCACATGCATATGCAGCTTGAGGCAGTTTTATTTCATTGTTCTCTCAATCCTCGGTAGTCACCAAACTTATATGTAACATAATTCATTGCAATCACATCATTATCAACAATGTCGTGAGCATGCTATCTATAATCGCATTCAGCAATCCAACAATTCCACAAATAGTTTCATTCTTAGCTAGATAGTGATCTACATGCGCATTTTGCAAATATGACCCATCCCAGTTCCGCCCAACATGTGACAAGTCAAATACAAGTGTTAACCTACGACCCGATGGTAGAATACAGATTCAGCAGTAGGTTGCATGCAGTGTAATTCTTATCGTTCAGGAAATACTACTACTGTCTTTCGTCGCTTTCCAACCTGACCTTATACAATGTTATAACTAACAGCCACATGATTGAAGGGGGCTCTCACGGCTATGTAATAATAGCGCGCGTTAAATGCACATGGGGAGGAGCAGAGATAACGTAGTAACGATGCACGTAAATTAAGACGTCTTAAAATTATATCAGCTTGCATGTGCGCATCCCTTATTATATTTCGATTAGATATAAGATGACACCTTGAAATCGTGCTTATTGTGTATCTTGATAAAGGAAACATTGGTAGCACCTACCTAAGACATAAAGACATAAAGACATAAAAGATCAGTGCAACTATGAGCCACAAGGGCCCTTCTTGTTTGCACTCTTGACACTGAACCAGTTGCCCACCAAATCCGTCGATCAGCCCTCCCTGGAATACCGAAAAGCAAGCCCTTTTTTCTTATAATAAGTGTCTATGCTGTTTTTAAAGATGTTCAGTGTGCTGCTACTGACAATGGTTTCTGGCAGCTGGTTCCAATGTTTTACTACCCTGTTGGTGAAGAAAGACTGCCTTAACCTTGTCCTGCTGTGATTAACTTTAATTTTGAATTGATGACCTCTAATTGCATCATTTCTGTTAAATTCAAACATTTCCCTGAGATATCCCTGTTCCTGAGCATGAACAAATTTAAAGACCTCAATGAGATCTCCTCTCAGCCTTCTATATCTAAGTGAAAACATATTCAATTTCTTCAATCTTTCCTCACATGCCAGGTTGCTTATACCATTAACCATTTGTGTTGCCCTCTTTTGTACTCTTTCTAAAAGCCAACAATCTTTTCCATAACTAGGGGATCAAGCTTGGACACAGTATTCCAAATGTGGCCTGACATATGCACAGTAAAGCTTCCTGATGTCTTCCTCACTTTTGTATGATACATTCCTACTTATTTCCCCAAGCATCCTTAGTACCTTCTTCCTGGCTTCTTTGGTCTGTTCTGATGGCCCCAATTTTGTGTTCAAAATAACACCTAAGTCCTTCTCCTGCTGAGTCACAGATAGTACTTGGCCACCCATCAAGTATGGCGCCTTCATATGCTGCCTACCTACATGCATGATTATGCACTTATACAAATTAAATATCATTTGCCATTTTTCGGACCACTTCACAAGCTGGTCTAAGTCTTTCTGCAGCAAAACCTGCTCATTGTGTCCTGTGATTGCCCTAAAGACTTTCAAATCATCCGCAAAGTTCAAAACCTTACTGCTTAGGCCACTTTCAATGTTATTTACAAATATAATGAACAATAGTGGTCCCAGTACTGACCCCTGGGGCACTCCACTCAGAACATTTTGCCATGATGTGATGACTTTGTACCATTTAGCATCACTCTCTGCTGTCTATCTGAAAGCAACAACTCTATCCATTTTAGGATGCTACCTGCAATACCATGGCCCTGAAGCTGCATCATTAACCGTTTATGGGGTACCTTGTCAAAGACCTTACTAAAGTCAAGATATGCTACATCAACCTGACTTCCCTGATCAAATTGTTCTGTAGCAAAACTAAAAAGTTCAAGAGATTTGTGAGCCCCCATCGCCCTTTTCTAAACCCATGTTGAGTATCTTGAATCAATCTGTTTCCTTCCAGAAAACTAACTATTCTATCCTTGATAATTGATTCGAGTGCCTTGCAGACTAGGGATGTGAGGCTTACGGGCCTATAGTTTTCAACTTTCCCTCTTTCTCCTTTCTTGAAAATAGGAACTACATTTTCCCTTTTCCAATCTGTTGGAATTTCATTTTGTGAAACTGATCTACAAAATATTATACTAAGTGGAATTACCAGTTCCTTTTCAGCTCACAATACCCGAGCATAAATTCCATCAGGTCCTGCCGCCTTGTTTGGCTTTATTTTCCTGGTATAATTGAAAACAACTTCATTATCAATGAAATCAACATCGTGTATCTGATCATCTGTCACTGAACTGTGGTGCACGGTTGGCAGATTAGTCACATCTTCCAATGTAAACACTGATTTAAACTGCTTGCTCAGCTCTTTAACCATCCCACCATCCTCACTCAATATAGTCCCATTTACTTCCAGCGGACCAATTGTGCTTAAAATTGTACTTAGCTTGTAGAAACTAAAGAACTTTTTACTCTCCCCATTACAGTTCCTAGCCAAATCGAATTATTTTGCTCGCTTTGCTGCCCTGGTTTTCTGCTTCACAGCAAATTAAGACGTAGCATAGCAATTAAGACGCAGCATAGCAAATCACAGTAAATTAAGACGTCTTAAAATTATATCAGCTTGCATGTGCGCATCCCTCATTATATTTCGATTAGATATAAGATAACACCTTGAAATCGTGCTTATTGTGTATCTTGATAAAGAAAACATTGGCAGCACCTACCTATACCCACTGTTAATTTTGTGAACGTACACATCACCAGGGAGGGCGTACACATCACGTACAGCTCACATGGGGTCCTATCAGTATATTCGACATGTCATGAATTCGTAATCTTTGCTTCATTAGCACTAGAGTGAAACATAATTACGAAATACTCATATATTAGCATTGCTGCATATTATTTAATAAGATAATGCGTAAAGCGTTAATTAAGAAATGTAACGCTCTCTTCGAAATCAAGACAAGTGAATATATAGAAGCATATATTTCACATATGTGATATGTCCTGGTGTGAATTATGTTTTCCCATTAAAAGCAAATTGAAAGGAAATGTAAGATGACGTATGTCAAGACAGACATCGAAGTCTAGTCAAACTCGACGCATTCGGAGGCAGGCAAGTCAAACGTGGATTAGCAGTGACGTAAATTATGGGGATCCATTGGAAAGATGTGTGTACACAGGATATTCATGACATAGATCAGACGTGAATACGAATTTGATAGGCAGAAGAAATAGGAGCAATATCTATCATGAGTAATGTCGTGGGCATGTGCCTCTTTTGAAGAATAAGCTCATTATCATTAATTGGTAGAAATTGGTACAGATGCCTGCCTACCTTCGTACATCAACCTATGGATGTGCTTCATCGAGGAGTGTGGAATTTCCTAGCTAGGTGCCTAGATAGGCACTGGAAGATATATGCGAGTTAATACACGTAACTGAAACAGGCTACAAACATTAGGTTTACATAACCATCAGGCGGTAGGACGAGTCACAGCGATGAACTGATGACATTTGTTCTTGCTTTTTCGCCTTCTCATTGTACGCAACAAACAATGGGAGTACATTATGTCATGTATCGCACGTGTATGTATTTTATTGTTTTCCAAACTTGTGATCGCGACCAATTTGAACTAGTCTTGAAAATGTCCATAGAAGGATGAAATGTCGAAAATATAACGAATGTTCCACTTACATATCTTAGTTCTGCTTATGAATATCGTGACGATGCATACGGACGATGAAAAGCGTATCGTAAGGCAGGTAGAGAGTCTGCAGAATAAAGAGTGCAATGCGCATTCCGCGATTGTGGTCAATCAGCAATGCATAGATAACGATCTGCTTCCAAGCTATACTAATATATATACATGTATATCGGATATAATAGTGGATATAGGATATTATATCCCATTTGCATATCCTTTGGAAGGAAGCAATTATTATGCAGCATCCGCGGCCGTAGTACAAAATTACTGTTACCCTTATACAGTTTCCGTTTTGATATATGTATGAACACAGGAAAATACACCCTCACTTTTTGTGCGCATGCCTGCTGTTCACGCCGCAACCTGCGCCCGACGAGAGGAGACAAAATAACAGAACATGGAAGTCGCAATTCAACTCACATCCATCCAACACGCCGTCACATGCTTAATTGTGTCGTCATTCTGGAAGAGTTAAGACGATGGTGAATCTCCCGGGTGATGGCGCTCGCACACAACACGCATTACACGACACAGGCGCGTGTCGAACTAGCGCCAGAGGGGTCGCGGTGACTGCCACTCCCTGGTCGCGCAGGCACCAAGCCTTTCTGACGCTTCGTCCGGCGCGTGGATCGGTTTTCGGAAAATAGCGGCGGCTCGCTGCGTCCAATCGACCAAAATTGTAAACAAGCTGACTGCGGATGGTTTTATTAGAGCGGCTTAGTCGGACTGAAGCGCTGGTGGCAGCTTACGTCAGCTGATAAGCGGCGAGGGGAAATGATGGCGGTAATTGGTATTGTCGGCCGTCGCTACCAAATGGCACTTGGCACCGGTTAAGCGCTGACAGCAGATCACGGCAGGGCAGGGTGGCTACGTGTTGCATCGGCAGCTATTCGTTTATGTCTTCCCGCGCCAACTGTATGCGAGAACGACACACACTAAATGGATGCATCGATAGGTTGGATAGATGTGCACTCTACTACAGATAACACGAATCGTTCGCATCTAGCGTACGTCGTACAGCCAAGAAATCCCCACCAGATGACACGGATCGTTCACATCTAGCGTACGTCGTACAGTCAAGATGTTCACACCTAAAGGTCAAGTGAAATTGAATTGACGAAGTGAAGGCATCTATCCTCTGCGGGAGGCATAGATTGCTGGAGCTTCTGGGTGCTAGATGTCAACACGGATGACCGCCCTTGGACGGGTTCAACAAAAACCACATATGTCGTCAGCTTGGCTGCTTTACAGAGCAGCGTTGAACAGAGACAGTCACACGCAGGGCAGGGCGGCACAAACGCCTCGTTGTTGCTCGCGTGTGTGGGAAGCGAATCTACCGTCGTGGTCGTGTTAGGGTTGGTGCGGCGGCCGTATCTGTGTCGTGCGAAGGCAGGCGAGGCCGTCGCTCTCGCACACTACGGCCGTGATCAGTCTGCAGACCGTCACCATCAATCAGAGCTGGACGGCGGAGACGGTAGCAGCCCAGCGCGGCCGATACGATCACCAGACGCGGTCCACACCACTGCACGCCACAAGATGGGGATCGGGGGAGAGGACAGGCGGCGTACCGTCTGAGCAAGGGGGCACCGAGCCATGCTTACCTTTTGGAAGACACAAGAGCGCAAGGCAAAAGAGGGCGCTGAGGTAAGGCTGGGGCAGCGTCACTTCCATGGCCGTCACTAGCTACACATGCTGCAGCGGCGGAGACACGACCGAGACTGGCGCGGCCGTGCAGCGGCGAGCTGTCGGCCGATCAATGAGGCGGCCGCGCTGCCGGCGCACGCGCCCCCACCGCTCCATATCGTCACTGTCGCGGTGACGAACGCCAGTCGCCCGTCCGAATTATGACGCCGCGGCTCTCGACGGGTCGGGCGCGGCCCCGCCCCGGGCGCCGCTGGCCAATTGCCGCCGGCGCCACTGCTCGCGGCGTGTCGGTTTTTCCCGGCGGCCGGCCGGCGACGCCGCCGGACACGGCCAAGTGGCTGTCCCTAGTGACGAGAGCCGAATTAAATTGTCGCCGAGCGGCGGCGTGCGTTCGAGGATGGCGCGGAGGCGAGCAGAAAGGTCGGCTGGCCGCGCCGTCCTCGCCGCACCGCCGCCGCCGCAGTGGGCGGCGGTCGACCTGATCGCCGTTTCCCTCCGCGCCGCCACCAGCCGCGCCGCCGCCACCTGTACCGCCACCACCCGAATTTGTCAGGTTTAAAATGATAAGCATTCTGGTTGCAACGTATTGAAAAAGGCCAATTAATAAAGTCAGGTCAAATATCATGTATGCTCTAACCAATACCATCTTCTACGGAAAGTTCGTGCTCCTCATGAAGTCAGCTGAAGCTTCAACGCGAGCTATATGATCAACATGGTCGATGCGCCCTAAAGCCCAAATAACTAACTAACGAAGCTTCAGCGCTGCCAAGTCATGTCGCATGCCATTTGGGAGGCAACCAAAGAACTGAGATGACCTGATCTCGCGTGGTCAGACCGAATTTACCTGGTTTGACCATTCTGTGAAATTACTTCTCAAATAATGCACAATTAATCGAAAGTCGACGGGGCTTTCGCCAATGTATGTGTTCTCTCAGAGTGGCATATGGTCAGGCCATGAGAGCAGAAGCTGGATAATTTACAAAGGAGTTTCGGTGCCATATATACCGCGTTGCAAAAAACATGTGTCTATTTTTTAAATAAAGCACAGAGAGCATCGAAGCTTTAACTTACTTGACCTGACCTTACGACGTGAGCTGAATTTGGAATTGTCATATATGAAACAGTTGCACCCACTCGTTTTGCTTTACGAATACTGTTGAAGGAACTCGAGCCATGTGCATATTCATAAGTTCGAAGTCATTCCCAAAATAAACTCATGCAACTGGGCTGTAGGCGGGGAGATATTGACCTTAGCATGGTCGCAAATGAAGAAACGGCAAATGTGCCATACGCTACAGTGACTTGCCAATGATGTGCTCCCTGTGTCACTGGCATGCATAGTTCAGTTGGTTTGCTTGATCCTGACCTGAGCTAACCTACCTCGACCCGTTTTGTTAGGATTAATAAAGATAAATTCAGATATCCTATTCCTGATAAAACAATGCCGATACTAGAACAAGCTCTGCCTTGTGTACCATTCCTGTGGATGTAAGTAAGACCAGTTTCGTGTATTGATCTAAAACGATCCCTAGTGATTTTGTTATTGATGTTGGCAACTTGAAGGTCTTTTAACTGACCTAGTGCGGAAGTTACTAGGTGGACCTTCAAAAGGCCGCGCCCGTGGCCCGGCGAAGTGGATTTGTCGGCCGTTTGGGCTCGGGTTAATGCTGGCCGAGATGTCACCAGCCGTGCTGAGTGTCGTTGGGCGAAGTCGAGACGGCGCCGCCAGTGTGATTTATCCATGGCGAAAGCACCGCCCTGGCCGATCCAGTGGCAGCGGCCCGCCTACGTGCCCCCACCGGCTGCCGTGCGGCCCGCCTACCTGCCCCCACCGGCTGCCGTGCGGCCCGCCTACCTGCCCCCACCGGCTGCCGTGCGGCCCGCCTACCGGCCCCCACCGGCTGCCGTGCGGCCCGCCTACCTGCCCCCACCGGCTGCCGTGCGGCCCGCCTACCTGCCCCCACCGGCTGCCGTGCGGCCCGCCTACCTGCCCCACCGGCTGCCGTGCGGCCCGCCTACCTGCCCCCACCGGCTGCCGTGCGGCCCGCCTACCTGCCCCACCGGCTGCCGTGCGGCCCGCCTACCTGCCCCACCGGCTGCCGTGCGGCCCGCCTACCTGCCCCCACCGGCTGCCGTGCGGCCCGCCTACCTGCCCCCACCGGCTGCCGTGCGGCCCGCCTACGTGCCCCCACCGGCTGCCGTGCGGCCCGCCTACCGCCCCCACCGGCTGCCGTGCGGCCCGCCTACCTGCCCCCACCGGCTGCCGTGCGGCCCGCCTACCTGCCCCCACCGGCTGCCGTGCGGCCCGCCTACCTGCCCCCACCGGCTGCCGTGCGGCCCGCCTACCTGCCCCCACCGGCTGCCGTGCGGCCCGCCTACCTGCCCCCACCGGCTGCCGTGCGGCCCGCCTACCTGCCCCCACCGGCTGCCGTGCGGCCCGCCTACCTGCCCCCACCGGCTGCCGTGCGGCCCGCCTACCTGCCCCCACCGGCTGCCGTGCGGCCCGCCTACCTGCCCCCACCGGCTGCCGTGCGGCCCGCCTACCTGCCCCCACCGGCTGCCGTGACATGCGGCAGTCCGCGCAAAAGTTGCCTGCCGTCCGCGACGACAGCCCCGGCGCCTGATGGGCGCACCAGTCGTGTGATGGAGATCGTCGGTCCATTAATGGACCCGCCCCCGGCCATCGCATAGGCGCACCAGTAGACTGTGGTGGAGATCGCCGGTCCATCAATGGACACGCCCCCTCCTCCCGCCCTCCGGCCATCACGTGTCACTCGCCGCGCCCGCTCGGTGCCGGGAGTGGCTCTGGCCGTGCCAGCGCGGCCGGTGGCGACGCAAATGGTGCCGTGAGGCCAGGTCTGCGAGACTGCGCATCAGGACGACAGCTGTCTACCTGAGCATCAGGACGACTCAGCCGCCTGACTGCCTGAGCCTGAGCCTGACGGAGCCTGAGCCTGACTGCCTGAGCCTGACGGACAAACGTCAGCCGTTCTTAGTGCTCCAACACGGGTGACATCGACGCCATTTGTGACGACTGTAGTCCAGGTGCTGTAGCAGCTTCTGGGAACTTCACCGGTATAATTATTTCTGTCTTCAAAACACACGTTTACATAATTATATGTTGGGATTAGCTGACACTGGTAGTTCTGGCCATTGCAAATCCTTTGAAGTACTGATGTTGAAGTCGGTGCTGTTTCCTTCATATTATTCCATTCTTTGGTGGTAGTCCTGTTTCTTGCACGCCTTGGGCATGCTCATACACAAAAAGCAGCATACATAGGATAATGGATTGCACATATGATCTCAATTTAAATTGCATTGTTATGTAAAGTGTGATACTGTTAATGAAGGTTGTAACCCACCTTTTACACAATATGTCAATTTATGCATTTCTCTTATTTTGTTCTTAGAGCGGATTTCAAATGTTGATCCATGCCACGCTTTGGTACATGCAGACTATGACAATATTCTTCAAAATTGGCGACGGCCGCTCATGAAAAGACACGGCCAGTCCGGAAATTGGTCCAATGCAATGTATCGCGACCCAGAAACAGGAACAACTATTTTCATCGGAGAACTTGATTATCGATAAGGTACAAGCTTACTTCACGCGGCAGTAAATTGCTTCTTTGAAAGCAAGCTGTCTGTCGGACACGAAATGCCATTTTAAATCATTATCTTCCGTTCTGTGTAATTAGCATTGCACCAGCAGAGATGGTTTTACAACTGTGTAAATGCAGTTAACGTTGGCATGGCAGAAGTGGATGCTGGTGAACACGCGTCATGCATCAATGTCATCAACCACGCTGCTTATGATACAATTCCCATCTGAATATTAGGTGATGTAATCCTGATATTTTCACCTCTCGTTCCGTCTTCTGTTGCAGAAAACATTAAGGAAGCTTCTTCTGCGAACGGCTAGTGGTCACAGCACTCCGCTCTGGACAGTTGATTCGGGGGGGCGGGGTACTTTGCACCACCTTCTTCAGAGTAACATCTGTAGCGAAGTCAACTTCGGACCCCTCTTTCGTAATGCATTTGACTCCCGTGTATTCAGAGTGGTCAAATCCTGCCATGAACGTCCCGAGCGAAAGCCGTCGCCCTCCTGCCGACGTCGACGTCAGCACTGGCGCCCCGACAGCGTCTGTCGCAAGGTGTGCCATGCTCAAGTCAGATCCGGCACACGGTGTGCCGACGGTCGGCCGGCAGATGCTGTGTCTCTGCTCCATGACGTAGTCGGAGGTCATTGTGACGCCCGCGTCACCATTGTATCATGCAGTGCATGCCGAGCGTGTCTGGAGTGTGATGACCGGACCCCTCCCTTCGCGGTGTGGTGAGATAGGTAATGCCGACCAATTACAGGTCATGGACACTGCCCCCTCCCCATGTACGACGGCTTCTCTTCTCGGGCGCGCAACTGGCTCTGGCCAGGAAATCGTTGCGGGGGAGCAGACGAGTTCGGACGTGGCTGAGATAGGTTAGACAAACTGGAGAAACTGGCAATACAATTTGGACCAACGGTAGAGAAACTGGCATCACACAAATCCGACGATCCCAAAACCAACGGACAACCGCAGCCAGGTACACAAACCTCTGGGATCGCATCCCCACCACAGCTATCAGTGGACTCTCGACGGAAATCCTATTTGCATAGGCTGTAGGAAAGTAGGACATATGCCCCGCCAGTGTCGCTCTCAATGTAGGGGAGACCAGGGCTATATGATACACGGGATGGTTGATACAACAGCATTTTCTCCAAAAGTATGAAGCCGGCTGCCATGGCTACCACACATGTTCCTATTTGCACCCTCTTCTCATGGCAAAAACAAGCTCAAGTCCTTTCGACCCTCGGCTGCGGATTGGTGGCAATGTGGCACATTTTTGGGGCGAACGTAAAATGTCAATATCGGTGCTTCCCACCTAATTTCTAATTGTACGCCCACTTGCTAACTTTTTAGGTGTCTGCTGTCATTACCATGTTCTCTCAGCTTTGCAATGGCGAAATGCTTTTGTCGTTTGACGCTACACTGTACTCGCAATGTTGAATAGCATGTTGCATCCTGCACCAGAAAGCCTGCGGTCTAAATTGATACAGCCTGCATAAACTTAATCAGCCTATATCAGCATCAGCCTGCGTCAACGTTTTGTGGACTGGTAATGGAATAAAATAATCACATAATTTCCTATTTGCATTCAGGTGTTTGCTAAAACTGTTTCAAGATGATCTTATTCAATATTTCTACGGGAATTTATCACCTGACGGAAAAGACTGACCGAAAGAAAAGGTGCAGCTACGGAATGAACATTCGCGCGTTCCATAAATGACATAAACCATGAGCTATGGTCAGCCAGGACTCAAAACAGTATTTTTACTGTAAAGGTGAAAAAATCAACCTTTCAGATGACGTAAAGTAATGCCACCTATAGATAACATTTTATTTAACTTACATTCTATCAACTTACCCCATCGTCAGTAACAACTTACACCTATAGCCGGGTAAGTTGATGAACCCAGAGTTGCGCGATGTTGGGCTCTCTGGTGGAAAGCCCAGAGGATTCCACGACTTTTTTTTATTTGGGATGATACCAGAAAGTTTAGGCTTGACATAGGTATGGCTATCTCCTCGCTATCCTTCCAAAGTGATTAGTTATTTCGAGTTTCGCCAAAGTTGTATTAACTAGACCCGGTCTCCCCTGAGCCGTCGGAAAACTGAGAAGATGAGAGGAAAAATGACAACATGATGGAGACAAAAACTAAGAAGGACAAGGGCAAAGAGACAGGAGAAGGACAAAGAGAAGCGGATGAAAATGACCGAAAACAGAAACAGAACAGAAACAGGGTAAGCAGAAAAGAGCTCTCGTTCAACAAATTCAGATCAAGCGCTACACTCCGATTTGGTGACTTCGTATCTGAATTTGTAAAGCTTACACGCTTGTGGATTCCCGAGCAGACATCATTATCAGTTCGGAATTTTTTTCTCTCGACAACATTGCTTAACACGCGCCCTGGAGGGCCTCTGAGAATTACGCGCACTGGAGGGGGGGGGGCGGATCCCGCCCCCCCCCTAAGATCTCGGCTCCTAGTAAAGCTGGAGGGACGAAATTCGCAGGGTCGATGGCCACGATAGTGAACTCTATTGTGTGCAATTTTCGTGACCTTAGGTCAATATCTTCAAGGTCAAATGAGGTCAGATTGGCAAAATTTTCCGGTTTTGCGTAGCTTGGCTTGTCATCGTTATGGATCGATGTGATTGTGTTTAAGTGCTCAAAAATGGGCATCAATGACGTTTTGGACATTACTAATGATGCAATCCAGATGCTAGACCCAACATTTGACCTCAGGTCACCTATATAGCACCACTTTATCAGGTCAGTTACCTGTTCCAGTTACCGGAACCGGCCGCCCGCCCGACTGCTCCGTCGGGCAGCTCGGAGCAATCGGCTTCGTGAAGAAGGGAGTGAAGTACATGAATAAAGTATGGAAACGCAATGACAAACAGTACAAATGACAACCAGTAGTGCATTTATGGCAACATTCCAGTTGATCAAGTTTGGTTCCATTAACCTGCCATGAACTTGACCTGACTTGACCTTGGTGACCTAACATGACCTTGAAACTATACAGCATATCAATATGCATCAAACAAGTCGCTAGTGTTGCCTAGAACACTTCCCTTTTGTCAGTATACTGGAAGCGCATCAGCGCCGATTTGTGTGGTCTGGCGCTATAACATTTTTTTACTTTAGTGGCCCCTAACTTGAAAAATTTTCGGCCGATTTCCATTTTTCTTGCTTTAAACGATGCGCCGTTCATTTATAAGCAGGTACACCGAAAATCGCGTATATCGACCGGTAAAATCTGCAGTTATTTGCGAAAAATCGGAGGGGCGGGCGGATTTCGCCCCCCCTCCAGTGCGCGTGTTAATAAAGCATCCTATGTTTTTTTTCTTCTGGAAATAGAAAAGACTGCGTTTCTCTCATCTTTGCCAGTGGCCACCGCATGAAAAATGTTGGAGTCCGAATTTTCATGTTCGAAATGAAAAAAAATTGGAACATCTTTCGCGTCCCAATCGTGGAGGATTTGAAGTAGCAGTGCATGCTGGGAAATGAGTACCTTACCGAGTTCGGAACAAAATTGGACTTCGAGGAAAAAGCTAACTGCATTGTGGATAACATGCTCCCTCTCTAACCGCAACGTTAGCAGAATGAACAGGCGGGTTCACTGGTTCGCGCAAAAAGATGAGTTCACATCCCGGCCAACACAGTCATTGAGTGTCCAGCTTCCACCAATCGCGTGCAGCTAGCGGACCAGGACTGCTTCATTCGTTCACTCAGTTATACTTCGTTGTCGACACCTAGATGACGTCACATAAAATTATACAGCTAGCCGCGGATCCATTAATGGAAATTATAATATTGTGGGTATCTGTGGTGACATGCTAGAAAAATTGTCTTCGTGCTGATTTTCTGTTTTATTTCACGAATTATTACACTAAGTAGGGGCAAGCAGTCGTCCTTAGCTTCCATGACGTCAATGTCCAGGACCAGTTTCTCCTTGGTTCAGCAAGGTCATTCAGTAAGGTTGATCGCGCCACATTTCCCCACACGAGACAGTTCACTACTGTCTCAGCGGCATATCGCCGACGTCTATGGAAATTTCACCTTGACCGCCACCTGTTCCGCTGTTTTGTTTTCCAGCCAGTTGCTGTCACAAAAGGAACGCCACCACTATATAAGATGTACCGTCTGCCAATGTAAACTAGGCCAGAAATTGGCCTTGCCATGATTAGTTTCTCCCAAAATAATGTTTTAAAACTTGGGAAGAAAAGACCGGTCAGTCCTTAGCGGTCTCATTATACCATTCCGTGTCCCTTTACCTGTCACCGCCGTGCGTCGGCGTGTCGCCGGCTTTTTCACCTCTGAATCCAATGCTGCCAAGGTGGGGAATTATGCTTTCAATGAGTTCATTCCCGCAGCATTTGTATGAATTCCTAGAATGGACAAAATATAAACCTAAATGGAACTATGGAGACGGATGAATCCGAAAGACAGTGTGTCGGCGTCTATAATAGCATTATGATGCACTTGTTCATGCCAAACTTGATTTGTCTTCATTTCAACAGGACGCTCCCTTAATTTGGCAAATCAGAACAGTGCATCCCAATTCATAACAGCGTTTTGGTATACAACGCATTTCTGACAAAATGAACTGTACTGACATTACACTTCGATTTATAAGCCAAGAGTATGGTGCATATGGCCTAAGTAAAAAAAAACAGGGCATACCGAATTGGCGAGTCCGGTGGAACCTCTGGCTGAAAAATACCCACTCTCGCGAAATTTGGCGTCGGGGTAATCGAACCCAGGTTTAAACACCCACATGTCCGAACGCAGCGACGGTCGAGCGGAGGGACACATGAAAATCTGAGCAAATAGGCAAGCACTTGGCGTAACATGGAGATTGCAATTATCGCAGCGACGCCATAGCCACAGCCGTTAGCATGCGCGCCATCCCGGTCGAGGCGCAGCTGGCGCATTGTGGCAGTGGGCAGCGCCATTAGCCGGACCGGAGATGTGTCTCGGCGCCGACACGCTCGATCATCTCTTGCCACGTGACGGTCCCAGACGCAGTAACTGCGGGTATTCCCGCGCGTTGGGACCCGTTCCGCGCTGCAAAAGATATAGGTTTTAATTATTGAGCACATGAGGCAGTCGCCAGCCGCGTCGAAATATCCTCATCACACATTCAAGCGCCGTCCGTGCCGTTCCCTCTGAATGGACACGACGACACGACCTGGTCCGGAACTGGCCTGTCGTCACGGCATTGGCTCAATGGCACATGACGAGCGGCTGTGATGGGCTATCTCGGCGCAGGGCTCGTTCAAAATAGCATCGGACTGATCTGCCAATGTGTTCAGTCGGGCGATTTCGCCGAGTTCAGCCGACAATGATGGCTGTCGGCTGGCATCGACGACAGCACCAGTCGGTCTGCTTCTGCACTGCACGCAGTGTGACACGATCACCGCTGATTCACGGGATGTGACGTGATCACAGCTGATGTACGGAGTGTGACACGATCACAGCTGATGTACGGAGTGTGACACGATCACTGCTGATTCACGGAGTGTAACACGATCACTGCTGATTCACGGAATGTGACGTGGTCACAGCTGATGTACGGTGTGTGACGTGATCACAGCTGATGTACGGAGTGTGGCGTGATCACAGCTGATGTACGGAGTGTGGCGTGATCACAGCTGATGTACAGAGTGTGACACGATCACCGCTGATGTACGGAGTGTCACATGATCACTGCTGATGTACGGAGTGTGACACGATCACTGCTGATTCACGGAATGTGACGTGATCACAGCTGATGTACGGAGTGTGACATGATCACATGCTGACGTACAGAGTGTGACACGATCACAGCTGATGTACGGAGTGTGACATGTTCACAGCTGATGTACGGAGTGTGACACGATCACAGCTGATGCACGTAGTGTGACATGTTCACAGCTGATGTACGGAGTGTGACACGATCACTACTGATGCATGGAATATGACCATCACTGATGATGCATGCAGAATGTGCGATCACTGCTGGGTTACGGAATGTGCGATCACTGCTGGAGTACGGGAAGTGCGGTCACTGCTAAGTGCTGATGAACGGAATGCGGCGATCACTGCTGGTGCACGAGGTGGCGTCTCAGCAGCCGTAAGAGCTGCGGTACGTAGGAGTACGCCACCTCGCGCGGCTCAGCAGCCGCGCGAGACGGCATGGCTGCCGGTTTCAGCAGCTCAATGTTCACCGCCTCAGTGGCGCCAGATAGCAGCTGAACACTGAAGACGCAATCAGAGCGCCAGACGACTCTGAAACCAGGTGTAAGATGCCTCCAGGGGCCACCGAACACGATCCACCCGGAGCCACACATGCGAGCAGCGGTGAAGCTCAGGAGGTGTGCACGCCTGTCATGCGTCGTGCTGACGTCCGTGTGACAAGAAGCGGAAGTCAAACTCAGCCATCTGCTTGGCCAGGTTCCGGGTGTACTGGTGTTCCAAGGTGGTCTTCCGCGGGCCAACGCTCACAGTGGTGCGAGGAAAGCAGGAACTGCTGGTCAATGTCGTACACGAGGAAAACCCCGAGTCATTAGGGAAAGCACGGGGCCCCAACAGAACAGTCCGCAGAGACCGGAGGCAATGCTGGCCGCCATCCCGCGAGCGGCGATTACCACCTTCAGAGTCCTATGAGCTCGTTCAACAGTCATTCGCAAAGGGATGACTCGCAGCTGTGAGCACCCCGTGGAATCCAATCATAGATGCCCAGTCACGGAACAAGCGAAATTCAAACCGTGCGCCCTGGTCGGCTACCGCAGACCCAAACCGAACCGGGACACCCAGATACCAGAATAGTCGGTAGCCACGGCTGCGGTAGCGACGGCGGCGGCAGCGGCGGCAGCGACAGCGGCGGTACGGAGCGGTAGCGACGGCGGTGGCAGCGGTGGCAGCGGCGGCAGCGGCGGCAGCGACAGCGGCGGTAGCGACGGTAGCGGTAGCGACGGTAGCAGCAGTGATGTTAGGTATGGTGGCAGCCTCCAACCAACGAGTGGCACGGCCAATGCAAGTCAGCAGGCACTTCCAGAGCGATGTGAAACACTGTCCATGAGCGACGGCGCCTGGAAGTGCATCGACGAGATCAATGCCAACACATTCGAACCGAGAAGCAGAGGGTTGGAAAACGGTCGGCTGCGTTTCGGCGTGTTTGTGCACCATTGGATGCTGACAAGCCAAACACTTTCGAGCCCATCGACGTGTGTCTTTGTCCGTCGAGAGCCAGACAAGTCTGAACTTCACCAGTTTTACCGATGACCTGATGCCAGGGCGAGACATGTCATGCAGGTCGTCGAACCACACTCGACGGCACACCGACGGCACACCGACGGCACACCGACGGCACAAACGTCTGAGGTGGGGTGTAATGACGTCACACCACAAAACACCACTCGACGGCATGCCGACAGCACAAACGTCTGGAGTGGGGTGTAATGAAATCACACCACAGAACATTGCCATCGGGCTGGGCAAAGGCTTGCAGCGAGCGAAATGTGGCCATCTCAGAGTCGTCAGTCTGCTGCAGGGCGAGGGAGACGAGGTCAAACGCATCGACAGAGACGGCATGAACCCGTCTGCTCCAGAAGTCTGCTGCAACATTGTCAGACCCGCACACATACAGAATATCCCACACATGGTCTATAACCACGCTACAGTGTTGCTGTTGTCGGTCGGATTTAACTGCGCCGGGGATGGTGAACGCTGTGGTGAGGGGTTTGTGTTTGGTGCACAGTTACTTCGCGACCATCAATCATATGCTTGAAGTGCAGCACAGCGAGATAACCACTCAACAGCTCCCTGTCATAAGTAAAGTATTTTCGCCGGGTCTGAGACAGCCACCTGGAGGAGAAGGCGACAGGCAGCGGTTGGCCGCTCACCACCTGGTGAAGGGCCGTGCCCACAGCCACCTGCGATGCGTCGGTAACGAGTCGGTGTGCGTCACAATGAGGCACGAAGTGACATAACGTAGATGCTCCCCGTAGCGCCAGTTTGATATCGGCGAACGTGGCCATGGCCGTGTCAGACCGCGGCAGCACTGTGGCTTTCGGGTGGAGTCTGATGAGCTCAGTCAGCGGGTGGACAAAGCGCACAAAGCGCGTTATCATGCTGCGGTAAAATCCGGCCATACCCAGGAAATGACGGACACGAGGGAGGACGGACGAATCGGTCGGTCGGCGCAGATCGGCTATCTCCGCGGCCTTAGGGTCCGGTGGTCTGAGCCCCTCAGCTGTCACAGTGTGTCCGGGGGTCTGAGCCCCTCAGCTGTCACAGTGTGTCCGGGGGTCTGAGCCCCTCAGCTGTCACAGTGTGTCCGGGGGTCTGAGCCCCTCAGCTGTCACAGTGTGTCCATTGACACCGCCGCTGGCGGTCACAGTGTGTCCGGGGGTCTGAGCCCCTCAGCTGTCACAGTGTGTCCGGGGGTCTGAGCCCCTCAGCTGTCACAGTGTGTCCGGGGGTCTGAGCCCCTCAGCTGTCACAGTGTGTCCGGGGGTCTGAGCCCCTCAGCTGTCACAGTGTGTCCATTGACACCGCCGCTGGCGGTCACCACACTTGCTGCAAGTCACCACAGCTTGCTGCCTGCAAGCTGATTATGGTGTCTGTCAAACGGTGCCGCGCACAATCCAAGGCAAGATGATGATCGGAAAGAAAGTCATGGCCAAGTATAGACTCGGTAACGTCTGCCATCACGAAGGGTAAAAGCGTCGCATTTCTAGAATTGATAAATCTACAGTAACTTATAATCTACTCGAATGGAAGACCCATTTGCAGGCGTAATCGTGACTGGAGACGGTTGCAGAATATGGTCCAAGACATGGTTCAGGGAACAATGGATACGCCCGTACCAGTGCCGACAACACATCTGAAAACCATACCGTAGATCGCTGCTTGGATCCTGGGCAGAGCAGACCAGGGGACTCTACCTTTGTCAGCCTGGCCGCCCAGTTTCACTGCTCCTGCTGATTGTCCGGGCAAGAGGCCTAAGAGGGCTGCAGATGCAGACGGGCACGCTTCGCCGACCACTGGCACCATGGCTGGCAGCCACGCCCCTCTCGTCAGCCTGACCGGAAACCCGGTCGGCGGCCGGCCGCATTACTTTCTGCCGGAAGGCGGACGCCGGCGGGTGGGATGCATGACACAGCACCACGATACCATCATATTGAACGCCTTTGAGAGTGTTGTTACTCATCTCTCCGAGACTCTTACCGGAGTGCCCTTCTTCATCTTCACGACTTCCACGTCTCACTGGCCGTCGTTTGTTTCTGTGTTTGCTCGCTTATTCATGCAACCGCCAGCAGAGAAGACCTCCACTAATGGGCGAAGTTAACATAATATATCACACGTAATCAAGACCACACATTTGTTTTATACCTGACTACTCGTAGCACTTCACTTTAAATAGAGCTATGCAAATGAAACAACTTTCACACACAAGCATCATGTTGCGAGGAAAACCATGCCATGCATGAGATGTACTGTACGTACATCTGATGTGTACCTGAAGTATACATATATATATATATATATATATATATATATATATATATATATATATATATATATATATAGATATATATATATATATATATATATATATATATATATATATATATATATATATATATATATATATATATATATATATATACATATATATATAATTATATATACTCATGTAAATGTATATTAAGGTGTGTCAATTTGTTACTTTTTTCCCGCACAAAGATAGCGTCCCATAACTTTGCGTGTTGGCTGTTAAGGACCGTAGTACACCTGAAGGAAATAAACAGGTAAAAACATTCCCCATCTAGCGCAACGGGAAAAACTGCAGATCACTGGCGACAGTGTTGCCACCATGTGGCGAATAAAAGTAAATGAAATGTCACCTACTTCTTGTGCTTGCACGGGTTCCTGGTGCGGCCCTTCAGGCCACGTCAGGAGCCCGCCCGTGATTGTCCACGGGATCGCCATATCGGAGATAGAAAGGCCAAGAGTACTCTTCTTGTGGTCGTCGAGGCTGTTGTTCGGCCCTAAGAATGCTTTTGGGACCTCACGAACATTTGCGGGTCCTTATGAACGTGTTCTGGCCTTATGAAGCGTTACAAGCGTCTACTGGTCCTTATGAACTTCTACGTGCCCTTGCGTAGTTTTCGGAAGTGCACGAACCCTTACGAACGCCTATGCGCCCCTACGAATGCCTGCGGCCAGCTACAAATGCTGGCATTACCTCACGAATGCTTGCGGGCACTTGGGAGAGCCTATGGGCCCATACAATCGTTTACTAATCTTTACCGAACACATAATCGACGTATTTCAAATAAAGTTTTGATTTGCTGAAATCCAGGCACCTTAAATTGGTGGGGGAGTCCAGGACCCCTTCACAAAATCCGCCCTCTCTTCCGACAGTTTCTGGCTAGGTTTCTGGCGTCTGACGGTGTTTGATTCTGGCGCAAGTCAGCTCGTGGCGCTCCTTATCTTCGATTACGGCCACACGTGGCATGGTAACCTCCTGCACAGCGAGCCATATGGCTTGGGTGGGGACCTAGTAATGGGTACACGCTGACATCAGTGGGTGTGTTTTGAGCTGACTGGTATCGTCCTCCGTCAGCTGCATGATAAGCGTGAGGCTAGCTTATGGCTACAGTGCATCGGTCGAATTATTCATGGAAATTCAGTGCGTTGAACTATATATTTAGAATAAGGAAGGGGTGCAGCTGGTCGCCATAATCACTCACGAGAGCACGACATTCGGTTATCATTTCGACAGCACCATTCTGTCATCACCCTCGCACATCGCCATCAGGACATCTTCAGAGTGAAACCAGTATCAATTGCAGCCAATCACGCGGCGGAATACTGCCTGAGTGCGTCTGGCAGCCAATCACGCGTCGGAATACTGCCTGAGTGCGTCTGGCAGCCAATCACGCGGCGGAATACTGCCTGAATGCGTCTGGCAGCCAATCACGCGGCGGAATACTGCCTGAATGCGTCTGGCAGCCAATCACGCGGCGGAATACTGCCTGAGTGCGTCTGGCAGATCTCGGAGGAAATCGATACTACCGTCGGCGTGTCACCCCTTTCCTCACCGTCATAC
Source organism: Ashinkailepas kermadecensis (assembly GCA_034440615.1). Lineage (NCBI taxonomy): Eukaryota > Metazoa > Arthropoda > Thecostraca > Neolepadidae > Ashinkailepas > Ashinkailepas kermadecensis. The sequence goes on from JAOTOM010003458.1 coordinate 139,915, forward strand.
AACGGTGCAAGCAATAGTACGTCATACAACACAGCTGAACCGTCGCGTTCCTTCCCGTATCCGCAAAGACCACGTACTGACAGTGAGAACTAGCGCTTGCACCACCCCGGGTGCAAGAGAGCGTGGCGGGCGACATCAAATGCCGACTAGCCGAGACGTCATCGGAAACTCGCTTTGTCTGTCCCCCACAGCCGCCGGCAGAGGAGAGCAGGCGCCCTGTATGCATGCAGTGTGCTATAAACCTGGAGGACATATTAGCATAGATATCAATGTTGTTGCACTTAAGCATGCACATTTCATTGCAGTGCTGCTTCATTTCAATTGTATTTCTAATAACGGACATTCATATAGCATTCACTTCCCACAAACTAGGAAATTGTTAGTTTCGTAGCTAATGAAGGTCAAATACGGCACAATACGGCTATGTTTCGGCTCCAGAAGACGGCCCGAGTTCAATGGCACGATATTTGCAAGTTTCATTCACCTTATATTTGAGTGAGTCCCGTTTTTATGTTTTCGTCGCATGTTGGCGCCATTGTCGCTCAGCCAAATCTGTTTTTGCTTTGCGCAAAATGGGGGTTATTTTTGTTTTGCATTTTCTTCGCTAACATACCACCTTTCAGCAGCTAATACACCAATTTGGAATCCATTCAATTCGTGCCGTTGATGGTGACACACCCTTATGCACATCTCAAGTGCATCTGCGCACTGCAAGTAACCATGCTAAAATTGTCACTAAATGTGCACACCAAGCTACCGGCACGATAGAAAGCCGTTCGTGTTCAAGCCTGAGACAGTCACTGAAGCCGCGCAGTTTCACTGGCGCACAGCATATAAGAGAGATCTGCGGGCCGTCCAGGCGACACATTTAAAGAGAATCAGTTAAGTCGGGATTTTTAAACTGTGGAAGTGACATGATTCGCGCAGTCGACTTTGGTGTCAAGGACAACACCCAGGTGGCGAAGTTCACACACTGTCTCAAGCGCGAGTCGGAAGTGCAAGACATCAAGTTGAGCATACCCGTCGTGTCGTACTTTGTTGGTAGCCAGTCGCCTGTTCCGGGTGTGCTGAGGAAAGGTTCATGTCAGTCGCTCAGTTACTACTAGGTTATGTCTTGGAAAACATAAGGCTGCCAGGTATGCCATCCAACCGCAGCTCTGCTAACGATGTGCTTTCCATTGGACTTGCCGCAGGCACTGGCAACCTGATCTGGACTATATCGGTCGAGCTAATTAGTAAGAGATCTTGCCGTACACACCGAACAGAAGTCGGAAATTCGCCAATTAGTTGGCTGTGTCAGGCATATTCAGTCGGTATAAGTACACTATCTCCTATTCTGATGTTTCATACTCAGTGAATTCAGTGAGTGACGGATAAGTCAGTCGAAGGAGGCTCAACGAGATTACAGTGTTGTTTCATGATTCACCACAACTTAATTTACTAACCTGCCGTGGATGAACAATTGCATGATGCATTTCTCGTCAGACACGTGTGCCTAAATGCACTTCGATGGCAAAAAATGTGATGTGTACACCATCGCATAGTGTGATAAATCAAGGGAAAAACTGGCCAGAAATGCATTTCTCGACCATTTTTTTATGCCATATTCGTGGCGCCATGCCATCAGCAAATACTAGACGCACACTAGGTCACAGTGTTTGTGACAATTTTCGAAAAATTTGATATAGTAACAAGTCCATGAACATGGACAACATTACGTGTGGAAAAAACGATGCACGCGTGCACAAATGTTGTCGGAGTTTGACGACTGATAAAGGTAAGATGCATTCTAAAAACCTGGACAAGTATGGTTTGAAATGATAGCTGATAACATTATCAATGCGTTAAGCAATTCAAAATGGCATAGAACGATTCACAATATTCTACTTTTGATTTTAAAAAATAAGTCATTGCAACAGTCATTATATTTTTAGTACCTCCAAGTTCGATTAAGGTTTAAAAAAACGCACAGCAGCGCACAACCAGAGACCAATCCCAATGAAATCAGCGATCCTTTGACTATATGTACCGTAAGTTTCAGCTGCACCTATCTGCTCTAACACCGGTAGTGATCAATTGTATCCCTGCAGGTCGCGGTGCGATGCGGTGGCCGGCACGGGGAAGCCCCGGCAGGTCGCGGTGCGATGAGGTGGCCGGCACGGGGAAGCCCCAGTCGGACGCCGCGATGCGCCGGCTGGCGGGGAAGCCTGATCCAGCGATCGCTGTGTATAAAATATCCCCGAACTGACGAGGCGACTAAGTCGAGATTGGTCGCGTAGAGTGTTTCCCATGGCAGGGGAGCTGTCCTTGCCTGCAATGGTCTGGTCAGTGTGGTTGGATTTTGCGTGCAGTGAACATGGAGGTGCTTGTCAGCAGAGAGGAATTATTGGACTTGTTAACCAGTGGAAAATATTTTGCGCGTGGGAACTATTATGCTCATGTATTTACTTACAGTTTTCAGTTAGTTATGGAGAAAATCCCTCAGGACTATCTCCCGAGTGAGTCGTGGATTGTGGATACAAAAAGGCGACCGACTTGATCACCAAGAACTTAAAAGGAAAGTCGGTTAAGTGTGAGCGAGCCCAGGATAAATTCAGAAGTCAGTTTGCGACTTATATTTCGGGAGACGAGGTGTTCTACGTATCTCTGAAGCGTGATGATCACGTCGTGAGTGATGATGAAGCTTAGACCCGCCTTGATAACGAGGCCGTGGAGGGAGCGCGATGGCGACCAGGTAGAATCTACGATCAGCTCAGCGCCCGTTCTCAGCGTCGGGCGTCCTCAAGAGTTGCTCAACAGCACATTTATCTGTAGCTCGTGGAGGCTGCTAGGTAAATTGATTGTGCTGAGGGCATGAAGGACGCGGCTTTCGTGCTGCGACAGGTGGGGGAATAACCGAATCGGCCCAGCAAGATTCGCCGGGCTCTCAGAAGCTCTAAAGTGAGCCAACCCGAGCGCGTGTCAGGAGACCGGGCGCTGGCAATGTGTGTGTCAGCTGACTTGTCTGTGCACGGCTACCGTATGGTCCGCCGAGTGAAGAATGATGCAGCGATGACAGACATCCTGCCTGCCTATGGAAAGGTGCATGAGGCCAAGGTAGGGTGCTATCCGGCGGTCAACAGCATGCAATTCACCGATACGTCAGCTCTCCTGGATCATACGTCAGCTCTCTACAGGCTCTCCTGGATCATACGACGCAGCGGCTGGTGGCATGTCTGCCGTCTGTCGCCCGTACGGACTCAGCTTCACCTGCCGACCAGCAGTCGACGTCATCTAGCACCTGCACTTCGGCCGTGCTTCACGTCAAATGGGAATTTCACGAGGCTACAGGGCAAGCTGCATACAAACAGATGGGAGACGGCGATGAAGCTGCAGAACAAAATCTGTTCTGTACCACTCTGATGCCTTTGCAACTAACAGTGGGTGGCACTTGCGTCTGGACCAACCCGCGCCGTCTTCAATCCGCTTCTGCCGGCCGTTGCGGATCCAGTACAAGCGCGAGACAGCAGAGGCCTCCCGGAAAGAACGAGACTGTTAAATCCGAAACACGTCTACTGAGGCCGACCTACGTCGCCGCAACAGACGGTACCAGTTTAAGAGTGGCGTACAATCTTCAACTCACCATGATTGACAGCAAGGTGGCGAACGCTCTGACCAACACCGGCAGCAGCATGACATGCACCATTTGTGGGTACACACCTCGTCAGATAAATTACTTGTCTGCAGCCGCGCCTCGATCTGCCCGCGAGGGTACATGCCGGCTCGGTCTCTCAATTATGCATGCCTGGATTCGATGCTTTGAGTGCCTTCTCCACATTTCTTACCGCCTGGAGGTCAGTGTGGGCAGTGTCTGGCGAAGAAAACAAGATGCGTGTGAAAAAAATAAGGAAGGAATTACAGCAGCATTTCCGGGAGATACTGGGTCTTGTCGTGGATCAGCTATGTGCGGGTGGTAGGTACGTCTAACGACGGGAACACGGCTCAACGTGCCTTCAGAGACTCAAATTTTACCTGTTTGTCATATCTTAGGGATGTATTTTGGAATAATTTCAGCTACTTAAGACAAGGAGATCTTGGATCTATTCTGCGGAGTAATTATTAGGTCACATTTACAGTGCAGAATGCTCGCATAGCAAACGCTAACTAATAATTATCCGATATATGAGCGCCCATGGACTTCGCTTATGACGTCATTATGATGTCACCATGCATGGTCGGATGTCAATCTTTTAAAACAAGGTGCACTAGATACTCATGTAGGTGTGTGCACAATTTGAGCTGTCTACCTCAATTGGTTCCCGATATATTTCACGGAAGCAAAATGAGGGGAGGGGAATGTTCCCTTCACTCTCGTAGGTATTACCTCTGAAATTCCTGGGTTAAGCAATCTTTAAGACAATAGAGCTTCTCCATATATTAGAAATGTGAAGCTCTTTCGATTAAGACCAAAATCGCCCCTGTAACTAGCATACTTTGTCCGCAATGATTTATGACCAGTTTTTCCCTCGAGTTATCACAGTGTGCATCGGCATAAGGCTAAATTTGCTTCAAACCGCAAAAGTCTAACTAAGCCAGCAGTCTCCACCGTTGGTGATGATTTAGTATATTTGGCAGGGTTCTGTATATCAACTGGAACCGTTCCAATTTGAATTGTAAAACCCTATGAATTCCCGAAAGCATCAGTTGTTTGCATCTTGAGAACATTAGTACGTCCTTGTTCCAAGGACACATCCGCAGAGAGATTTAGTTCCAGCTCCACCGGCCGATTCATGATCTTAGCTCGGGGCTCACGGAACGGACGTTCACCAACAGTACGCACCACGACCAATGTCATCGGTTTTACCTAGTTGATACACCACACTTCCGACTTGCCCTTGGACACACTAAGACCGTGCGCGAAATGTGCGACCTGGGTGATCCACGACACCAAACCCTCATTCGCATTGCCTGTTCCTTCAGCAAGGTCAATAAAGCACGGGGTAGGATATCAGAGTAGAAGCGGGAAGGAGCGGGTAAGACCACTCAGCTTCGAAGAGTATGCGTCATTGTTTCGGTTGCTTAGCAAAGCGCCAAAACAGTAATCTTCCGGTGTAAAAAGGAACTGTTAGTCTGCGGCGCGCTTGGAAACAAATGAGTGCAATTTAGACTGATGTGTGTGGAATGGAGATACGAAATGTATTTTAAAGCTTTTTATGTGAAACAAAATGGTCGGAAACGCATTACTCTTCCTTCGTATATCTCGCTACAGCCACAGTTCTTGGCAACTGATGCGACAATGGAATACTGTTTTATTGTATACTATCCACTATGTACTATGTACATATGTAATACTGTCTTGACCTGCCTCTCTCTACTGGCTGTTTTTGTAGCCATGCCTTGATCTGCCTCTCTCTCTCTCTCTCTCTCTCTCTCTCTCTCTCTCTCTCTATAGTGACTCTGCTTCTGTAGCCATGCCATGACCTGCCTCTCTCTAATGGCTTTACTTCTGTAGTCACGCCTTGATTTGCCTCTCTCTTATGTAAAATAAAAGTGTACTTTGTTATTTGCACGCCATGACTCGCTATCTAATGACTCATTATTTACACGTCTAACGTCTAGGGGCTGACGACAGAGTACAGCTACAGTCGATCGACGGGTTATCTGCCGACAGTACTAGTACTAGGGGCGAAATCCGCCCACCCCTCCGGTTTTTCGTAAATAACTGCAGATTTTACTGGTTGATATACGTGATGTCCTGCGTACCTACTTCGAAATGACCGGCGCGTCGTTTAAAGTAAGAAAAATGGAAATCGACCGAAGATTTTTCAAGTTAGGGGCCGCTAAAGTCAAAAACAATTCTAGCGCCAGACCACAAAAATCGGCGCTGATATGCTTCGCGTATATTCGCAAAAGGGAAGTGTTCTTGGCAACACTAGCGACTTGTTTGATGTATATTGATATGCTATATAGTTTCAAGATCATGTTAGGTCACCGAGGTCAAGTCAGGTCAAGTTCATGACAGGTTAATGGAACCAAACTTGATCAACTGGAATGTTGTCATAAATGCACTACTGTTTGTCATTTGTACTGTTTGTCATTGCGTTTCCATACTTTATTCATGTATTTCACTCCTTTCTTCACGAAGCCGATTGCTCCGAGCTGTCTGACGAAGCAGTCGGGCGGGCGGCCCGGTTTCGGTAACTGGAACAGGTAACTGACCTGATAAAGTGGTGCTATATAGGTGACCTGAGGTCAAATGTTGGGTCCAGCATGTGCATTCCGTCATTAGTAATGTCCAAACAGTCATTGATGCCCATTTTGGAGCATTTAAATACAATCACAGCGATCCACAACGATGACAAGCCAAGCCACGCAATACCAAAAAATGTTGCAAATTTGACCTCATTTTACCTTGAAGATATTGACCTAAGGTCATGAAATTTGCACACAATAGAGATTACTACCGTACCCATCTACCCTGCGAATTTCGTTCCTCTAGCGTCACTAGGAGCCGAGATCTTAGGGGGGGGGCGGAATCCGCCCCCTCCCCCCCTCCAGTGCGCGTAATTTTCAGAGGCCCTCCAGGGCGCGTGTTAATCTACGTTGCCACTGACGTTTCGCACAGGCATCATTTAACTTGGAAATGAAGTATATCGAAAACTTCCAGCTTTCGCGGTCTTTTACTTTTAAATAATCCATACTTTTCTAAAGTGAATGCTGAAGTGTATATGAACAAATTTGATCGCAAGATTCACTTGGATATGGGTCATTCCACGTCAAATCGCACAAGAAATTCCCCGACCCCCTCCGATTTTGATGAAAATTGGTACACCTGTAGTACCAAGTGAAAGAACCCCACACGCCAACTTTTAGCCCAGAGTGACCTCTGGGGTCAGATCTAGAGGTCATCCTAGGTCACGATTTTTTACCGACTTGACATCAATAAATTGCAAATATCTCAGGTGTTATTTAACTTAGCGGAATGAAATTGGTGTCAAAGTGCGCAGAAGCCCTGGGCCATTCAGAAATATGGCAGAAGTTGCACGTGACCTTCCCGTGACCTTTGACCTAACCAGGTCAAAGTATACAAATATATTTTTATATATGTTTGCCTGCCCCGAATTCGACGAAACTGTGCTATATTAATGGTCGTAATATTATCTAAGAACCTGCAAAAAGAAAGGCGGAGACTTGAAAACTTTTTGAGATATCCGCCTTTGAGTATTGTCATAGGACCAAATTGATGCATGCCCCGAGGCTATTTACCATATCATCGATGATAACTCTGGTTACCTTCGTCCGATTATCGTCAAATTTGGTGCGCAAGTCATTGGTGGCAAACTGAACTATTTTCCAGATTTTCAGGTTGACATGACCTCACATGAACTAACATGACCTTGGGAAGTTTGTATTGCCTAAATACATGCAATATTGCAACTTACGTGAATATTCACGCCAGTAATTTTCAACTAACTATTTGTGGCACTTTTGCAGGTGAGGCCGACACTGGACCGGTGACCAAGAAATGAAAATGCTGCACCCTAACGTCGGTTGCGGGGGGGGGCGTCATGCGTTCGCGGCGTGATAAGGAACGGGCGGCGAGGGAGAGATTACACGCGCCGCTCGTGAGAGGGGAGGTGGAGGTGCGTGTATTGACAACAGTAGATAAGCCTTTAGAAAGATAACGACACAATGGAGGTGTGGGTGGTGGTCTGTGGCAAAGTCGGCCATGCTCAGTGTTTGTTGTGATTCCCTGGAAGTCGGAGGTCGAAATGGGCAAGGCGTCTGGATACGAGCGGCGAAGTGAAAGGTGGACGAAGTGCTGTGATCCCTTACTTCGACACAGGGGTAAAACTGTAAAACATGGCAGTAGACCGGTGATTACAAAATGGATCGAACAAAACCCGGATCTCGACTTAGATCGGAGCAAATACTTATGCACTTCCTGCCGACAGGCGCTTTCGAAGAGAAGACCGTCAGATCCAGTCGAACAGCGGGAGCCGCAGCAGCCACCAGCGGAACCGGGAACATCAGTGCTTCAGACGGCCGATGACAGTAACGGATCTCTCCAAGCAGAGGCAGCACCTTCAAATACCGATTCTACAGATGTAGACCAAACAGTAGATGCCATAGACCAGTCCGCACAGGCACTTGGTGAGACCCCAATCAAGCGGAAACGGCTACGAACTTCAAAGAAGTACAGACGGACGAAGATGTCCAAAATCACAGCGGCTTTCCAGAAACGAGTTTCAAGTATCGATACAGAGTCCGTCCCTTGCACCGACGAAGACGAAAAACAGAAAGCAAAAAGTTTTGAAGAAATGATGGAGCAGCTGCGACAGAAATTCAGAACCACTGATAAACCAAGTGAAAAATTCAAATATTGACGGTAGCGCCAAGTTCATGGACAATTCGCAAGCTGATGGAAGAGTTTGGTGCGTCGCACCATCAAGCAGCAGGTGCGCCAAACGCTTGCAAGAAGCGTCAGGGTGCCTCTCGGTTCCGAATCCGAGGCCTGGAAAAGTGCTTAAAAGTGAGACTGCAGAACTAGTGAGGGACTTCTACAGAAGCGAAGACGTGAGTCGTGCAATGCCTGGAACTAAAGACTTCGTTTCTGTCCGGAGCAAAATTACAGGCAAAAGGGAGCGAGTACAGAAACGCCTTATCCTCTGCAACCTAAAAGAGGCCTATCGGTGTTTTAAGGATCTGTACCCGCAACAAAAAATAGGTTTTTCCAAATTTGCGGAGCTACGTCCGGGGGAATGTGTACTGGCAGGTGCGAGCGGTACCCATTGTGTGTGCGTATGCGTGCATCATGAGAACGTGAAGTTAATGATGGCTGGTGGCAAGGTAAGCGACATCACTGTGAATGGGGTTCAGCTGGCATCCTATCATCATTGTTTGGCTCAGGTTCAGTGTAACCCGCCATCGTTGCTTTGTAAGGTGTGTAAATGTGAAGAATGCCCAAAAGTGTCGGGATTCGGCGAACAAATTTTGGCTGAGTATGATAACCGAGAAATCGATAACATTGAGTACCGAAAGTGGACTAATACTGATAGGTCCACCTTAGAGGTGGTTACGCAAACTTCTGAAGATTTTGTGCGATCATTTTGCGAACAGCTGGAAATACTTGTAAAGCATGATTTTGTCGCCCGTGCCCAAGGCAATTATCTGAAAGGCCTAAAGGAAACACTAGCTCCTGCAGAGGTAATTGTTATTGGAGATTTTTCCGAAAACTACGCTATGGTTACACAGGATGAGGTACAGTCCCATCACTGGAACAAACTGCAGGTGACAATCCATCCGTTTGTGGCTTATTGGCGAAACAACGCAGGGGACCTCAAACATTTTTCTTACTCTGCCATTTCCGACTGCCTGACGCATGATACTGTGGCTGTCCACCTGTTTCAAGGAAAACTCATTAAGCGCCTGGAAGCAGAATTAGGCCAGCGCCCCAAGAAGATATTTTATTTTTCAGATGGGACTGCCTCGCAATACAAAAATTGTAAGAATTTCCTAAATTTGGCAGAGCATTCCGTCGACTTTGGAATAGACGCCGAGTGGCATTTCTTCGCAACCGCTCACGGAAAGGGACCGTGTGATGGCATTGGTGGGACGTTGAAAAGGTTAGCTAAAAAGGCAAGTCTGCAAGGAACTCTGATTGAGACCCCGGGCCAGTTTTATCAGTTTGTAAAAAAAACCATGCCACCGTGCGTGGAGTATTTTCCCAAAACCGAGTGGGTCAAAGAAACCAAAGCGTTGAATGACAGATTCGCAGCTGCTCGCACAATACCGGGAACAAGGAATGTCCATCGTGTTACTCCGTCTCCACGTAATGGTATGGTGGTTGTGAGATGGTTTTCCGGCAGCGAGACGGGCCGTGAGGTACGTGTGGCGAAAAAGGTTGGTAGTTCTTCGTGAATATACTGTACTGCTGTTCAACTTGTTTTATGGTCGCGGCTATTTGCATCTCATACAAATTTACTGGCCCTCCCGATAAAATGTTAGTACGAAACGCACGCGAGCTGAAACAATATATTCAGGCTATAAAAACCGAGGAAACATATTTTTTTGCGAATAACTTTTGCCAAAATAAAGATAGAAATATAATTTTGTTACAATCGTATTTTCCTCGTCAGGCCGCGTTGATTGATGTATCACATGACTTAGCTAGCTGAACATTTGATCCTGACCCCAGTTGACCTCCAGGTCACCCTAAACCGAGGTCAAGTGATGACCTAGCTAGATCATATTATACATCATGATTAACCAGAGGATCTCGGTGGCATTAAAATTATTTCTCTATCTTGATTCTATATAAAGTTATTGACGAAAGTGTGACATGACCTCATAGTGACCTCACGTGACCTTGCAAAGGACACTTGTTCAAAATCAAACTTGGCTCGTTTGGAGTAGCCTAACCTAAAACTAGGTAATATAGCCTGTACGAGCCAAATTCAGCGTTTTTTGTTCAGGAAAATATTTTTGTTTCCCTGTTGGCTTGTAATGGAGAGGTCACTGCCAGGTCATGTGAGGTCAGGTCAACTTGAAAATCTGGAAAATAGTTCAGCTTGCCACCGATAATTTGCCCACCAAATTTGACGATAATCGGACCAAGGAAACCAGAGTTATCATCGATGATATCGTAAATAGCCTCGGGGCATGCTTCGATTTGGTCCTATGACAATACCTACTCAAAGGCTGATATCTCAAAAAGTTTTAGAGTCTCCGCCTTTCTTTTTTGCACGTTCTTAGATAATATGACGACCATTAATTCAGCCACGTTTAGTCGAATTAGGGGCAGGCAACCATATAGAAAAATGCATTTTTATACTTTGACCTCGTTAGGTCAAGGGTCACGGAGAGGTCACGTGCAACTTTTGCCATATTTCTGAATAGCCAAGGGTTTCTGCGCACTTTAACACCAATGTCGTTCCGCTAAGTTAATTAACATCTAAGATATATGCATTTGATTGTTGTCAAGTCGGTAAAAATAGGCGACCTAGGATGACCTCTAAATCTGGCCCCAGAGGTCACCCAGGGCTGAAAGTTGGCGTGTGAGGTTCGTTCACTTGGCACTACAGGTGTATCAATTTTCATCAAAATCGGAGGGGGTCGGGTTCAAAATAGCCAATTATTGTGCGATTTGACGTGGAATGCCCCATATCTAACCCGGATTATTTGATTAGCAGAAGGATAAAGCTGAACACAGTGTGCGGTTCCCAATTCTGACCTCGAACAAAGTATGCATTCCGGATGTCAAATTGGTGGAATGGACACTCTAAAACCGGCATGCTCTTATGCACAAATGCTTGGGTGAAAAAAGTGAATTTCATCTTGAACTCCTAAAACTATTATGAACGCAGCAAATGGGAAAAGCATCTCGGAATACCAGTCCTCCTCTTATGCATGGAAATTTCACCTCTGAGGGTTTTTCTCATGCCCTTTCGGAATTATTTCGTTCAGAGATTTGACTGTGACATTTCGCGAGGGCGTGGAGTGACTGATTGGAGACGGGTGGCGAGGAGGAGATGGGAATCGTTTGGAGCAAGCCAGGGTAACCTCAAGGCGCTACAGCAGCTGTGATGAGAGCAGGTGCCCCAGCTAGTAATGTGTTGCTTTTCCTCAGTTTCACCCAGGGCTCGGGCAGCATTGTGAACTGCCAGTCAGCTACCGAGCAAGCTGTTCCAAGACAATCCGACAGATGTGGATGTTTTCTCCAACACACCGCGAGCTCAGCTTGAGATTGGTCTTACTCGATTTCAGGAATCAGCGCTGACGAATCGCCCTGGCTTTGGCTCTGATTTCTTAGGAGCAGCTGATTATCTCGGCTTGGAATGAGTGTAAGGTGTGAAGACACTCCTTCGTTCAATGCCGTTCGACATGCTCCTGAGGGCACCTACAACCGTTGATGTATTTTACGGCGCAAGCACATTTTATAAAGACGGTGGTCTGGCTGGCTGTACTGTGTTGTCAGTCGGAGAAACCAGGGAAGTCCAAGCTTCTATGAAGACAAGTGAAATTATGTGCTTGATATTGACAACAAATGGCACCGAAAGGTGGTATGGTAAGTAGGATCCCACAGGACGTGGAGCACAGGACCACGTCCCGTGCATAGTGTTGGATGGCAACCATTCTTGAAAGAACAAAATTCACCCGAATAGCGATATTTTGCCCATTTTTAGACACGACTTGCTACCCCTTCCCCAAAATAATAATAATAACATTCGAACCGCAAAAGAGACTTTGCTTTTATTATTAATTTTGCCTTCCCGTAGGTTGTCTGGAGCAAACAGCTATATCACGGCCTGTGGGGCCCTTGAGTGGTTACAGAGGACTCCTGACAGCTACATTGGAATCATTTGGTATTTGAAAAGGCCGCACTGGAAACAGCGGACATCACCTTACCATTGCAGAGGGTCCCTGGATAGTCTGATGGCTCATGGCAGTTTCAGCGGACCATCCCGCAGCTCCGAGGACCCTTTGACCGCTATAGGGGGCTCCCTGCAATTACAAGTGGCACTGTGGTAGCTACAGAGGATCCTTCGAAGGGTACGCCACGCAGTGGAGTCAGCCTCGTTACTCGGCTGGCTAGGGAAATGGCGCTCCCTCGGATTACCACAGCCGCCCCGATAAGGGGCATGGAAGCACGGAGATGTTTCCGGGGCTGACGCAGTCCCCATCGTTCTTCCCTCTACTTCCTTCCCAGCATCCATCTCGTGCCGACGTCCCTTTGTATGTCCCGCATCCAACCCTGGAACAACTTTCCCTCCCCTGTTACGAGCAGGTAGGCCAGCTTGCCCTGGTCTACCCATCCGCTCAGTTTTATAGGGGTAGTCGCGCCTCTCGGCCCGTCCCCCGTGGTTGACGGAGTTCTGGAGGTTGAGGTCCCCCGTCACACAGTGTTAGTTGTGACGGGGGACCAACACGCCTCTTTGGTCCCGATATCTCGAAGGGTCGGGTGGGTCCGTAGGGTCCCATACGGGCCAAGTGACAGGTCGCGTCGGGCTGGGGGTCTGGGTTTCTTCCCAGTGCCTGCCGGCCCGGTCGGTCGGGGTCAAGTGGTGGGCGGCGCTGACGTGCGGCTGGGGTGGTGAGCCTCTCTCTCCCGGTCACGCAAAGGCGCCGCCTGCCCCGTATAGCTTCGCGGACGTTTGGCATCCTGCTGTCACGACAGCGGGCGTCCCCCCTCCGTAGGGCCCCTTGTGGTGGAACGTCGCGCAGGGCCGAAACAACACACTTCCATGGATTCTTCTGACACACAAATATACCTTCGCCCTAGTCTTGACTCGAACGATTCGTCGTTCCAGTCTTCCACATCCCAGTCCCGCGCTTCCTCGGTGAGGCCCGATTTAGACGCTGTCTCGGCTTGCCCTTCTCCTAGGGATTCTCGTCCCGTCGGGGTGACGCGACCTGGCAAGACACCTGAGCGTGAAATCGAAGTAGAACCCGAGTTCGTCGACTCAACTGTCTTGACCCTGTCGAGTTCAGAGCTCAGACTGTCCGACCTCAGCCCTTTCCAACGGTGTGAGGGTACCGAGCGATTCGGTACAGTGGTACGGTGCGACAGATTGGGTGATGGTGGCATCGAAGTTGAATTTTCGGATCCGGAGGAAGCTAGGCGGGTGTTAAAAGCCACACTCTTTACGTTTACGTACACCATCGATGGTAGACGCGTGCAAAGGACAGTGCCCCTAAATGTGAAAACTCACCACTCTAAAACTGCTCCAGAGGTGTCATCACTTGTCATACCCTACAAGGTGTGCTATGTGAAGAAATTGTGCGCTGTCTTGCGGGGTTCGGTGTCCTGGAAGCTAGAAGACTGAAAACAAAAAGGGACGGTGATTCACATGACACAGACAACATTGTACTCACTTTTAACTCCCAAACACAGCCTACCCATGTGAGAATCGGGCATGCTAGGGTCAGGGTCCGCGTGTATCAACCAATCCCGATGAGATGCTTCGCCTATCATAGGTACGGACACATCAGCCGCCACTTTCGATCAAAGCCGAGATGTCTGCGATGTGCCTCCTCGGATCATTCTGTGGACGCTTGCACACCGGAAACCTTATGCTGTCCAAACTGCAAGGGCGATCATTCTGCTTGTGACCGAGTATGCCCGGTTTTCAAACGGGAGCAGAGTATTATAAAATTGAAGTTTGACAGGGGCGTGTCAATCTGAGAAGCTCAGGAAATGACCAAGACGGCCACAACACCTCGCTCTTATGCGGCCGTGGTCGCCAGCTCCGCCAATCCCCTTCAACACGAGTCATCCGAGGAACGAACAGGTATGCCACCTACTACACCAGCACCGCGAAGCTGTGATCCTCCTAGAAGCGATGCTCTGGACAAGACGATAGCCCGCCAATTGATTGGCCTGCTAAAAAAATATGGTCTGGCTATAATCCAGGCAAATTCAGCGGATGAAATCCCGACGGCAGTAACTAGAATTGCAGGCGGCTACGTCTTACCGGCTCGCCCTGCTGTTGTGCAGACAGAACCTTCGTGCAGTTCCCCAAGACAGCGTCGTCCTGAGCAGCGCACGATCACCTGCCAAACTGACGCTCCCGCAACTCCGGTGACTGAACCGATCATGGTGGCATCCACCCAAACAACTCCCGCAGACGTTCCTAAGTTACCACACCCATCGACTATTTCACCTCTCCGATCGACCAGCTCATTGCCGTCACTGATAATTCGTGTGCGAAGTGGAGATCCGGACCTGACCGCGCGAGGTCGAGCAGAGCGAAATACGAACGTGACACCAAACATCGATGGGAAAGGCGTGGTGGGAAAATATCCCATGGCTGCGAGGCTCGGTACACGAGAATGCTCGCCGTCGGTGACGCGCGCACCACCTGGCACATCTGAACAAATTATGGGTCCACCTCCACCTCCAGTCCCATTAACAGGCCAACCAATCGCACCGCCAGAGGTCAAGAATGTTTCTAGACTGCTACCTACGAGAACAAAACATGCACTTTTTGTATTATCATGTGAATATGTATTATCATGTGCAATACATGTTTTTATGTGCATATCACGCCCAAAAACACAATCAAAGTTACCAGCACTTGTTACCTGGTGAAGTACGAGTTGGCGATTCATCCTTCTTTATACAATGACATAGAGATGGGTCTTGGAATAATATGGTTCGTAAACGGATACTCAGTACCAAAATAGTACTGTATTAATTAAGCAACCATCGATGTCATGGGCAAACCCGTGGGGTCGCTCCTCCTCATGGGCAAACCCATGGGGAGCAGTATCGCTCAATACTGTAGCAGCCTTTTAGTCAGTGATATTTCATAATCTGGATGTCTTCCGTTCGTTACAAAACTAGTTTTGTGGAAAGCATTCGTGACCAGTCACTTCTTTTTATTTCAATACGTCATGGATAAATTGCTACTTGAGTGAGATATTGAGGGCCAATCTTGCTACCTACCAGCGTAGGCAAGTTGGCGACTTTCTTGACCTCTGCGCATCGCCTACAAGCCGTAAGCGGATGCATATCTCGCCGCCGACCGAAGCGAATCGCAAGTCCCATCCCCGCGCTGAGTCGCCAATGATGAGGTACCCATCTCAACACCGCGACTGTGGGATAGACGACCACCTTAACCGGAACAATTGTCGATCACACCACGTCATATTTTTAAGCGGCTGACTGCGAAAACATATTTGAACTGAGACAGTATGCGGGGAGTTATACCTCAGCATGACGCGGTTTTACAATTATTTTGCTACCGAGTTTTAATTAATAAACTAGTCATGGGCGCTACATGACCAGTGCAGTAGATGCGCCCTTGAAACCCAAATAACTAACTAACTAACTTTGAAGGGTACAGTAGGATACGTTTGAGATACGTTTGAGATACGTTTTTTTTCTCGGTACCGTAGCAGTTATCGTCGGCGACAACTTGTTGTCACTCATGGAACAAATGTAAATTTCTTGAGGAATAGCTAGTTGGGAATTGTGAGGACCGGTGGCAAAGTGGCTCCACAGATTTGTGATCGAGGGCTTGAGAGGATTTCAGGGGATTCTTCCGTGGAAGGCTCGTCATCTGCTATGTTGCTGTGATATTTCCGAAATTTGACGACTTTTCGCTTAATAGGAGGTTACATTTTACCTTCTTGAAACATTCGCTTATGCTAGAAAATTTGCCACATGTTTTATTGGTGTGACATGTCTCAGTATGTATTGTTTTCTGCCTTTGATAGTCAGTGTAAGTTGGAGCAACACCGCCCATTAGAAAACAACGTCCACTAAATTATCAGACGCGACAAAGACCATACATAATTTCTTCTGACCAAAGATGAGAGAAAAAGTTGAATTTCGATTTAAAAGGAATGTTGGAAGACATCACCAAGTATCAGGATGATCACCCCAAGTGTTATGGAGCTACAGACACAAAACCACATGGGGAGGGGAGGGGTACTTTGTGGCCTCCACCCTCATTTGGCACTGTTTGAAGGTTTTTAGGGGCTGCTTTGAAGGTTCGTCGATATTCCATCACCTTTTCACAGGATAAATACAATCTCTTGAGAATTTTAACGATTAAAATAATTCCCGCAACTGTGGTCATTATCCCCCCCCTGTTCCTACATCCATGGAGAAACTTCATTGGTATGTATCACTGCATCTCGCATTTTAAATGTATTTTCTGATGCTCTTGGTAGACTGTACCGCCGTGTGTAGCTGTGTGGCGGCACAGCCCAGAGACAGGCGACAGCCTTGTCAGAGCCCTGTTCGGCAAGCATGTATACGGTGTAGTCGGTGTAGACGGAACTATGACGTCACACCGAACACAATTTTGCGCTTGCAGTCGACAAATATGAGAGAGATGAGACGTTTGTGGTGCAATTGCGGGCGCGGTGCTTAATCCGCAGATTAAGTCGTGTTGGGCCGGCCACGTTTGTTTTTTTTAGGTAGAATTTGTAACTTTATGGTTGTGAGGCATAACTCCAGCATAATCAGTATCTAGAACCTGTGGCTATGACTGATGCTGATGAAAGTCAGCTGCTTCCTGCCTTTGTTCAGATTTTGGATGATGCGTTTGGAAACATTGACGATGAGTGAAGATGGGTGGATGATGGATGGTTACGCAGTTAATATATACGTGCAGTTTTCGACATTGGCGTCCGAGGAAGTAAAATAAGGGGAGGAACCTAGGAACGGCGACACCTGGCGTTTTGAATTCAGGCATCTAACATTTAGTCATGGAAATTAGGTAAATTTGCACTTTCAGGTAATGTGTAATTCATGAATTTCTTTGTTACAATGCAATGTTTATGAATGTGGTTAACATGTGACCACTCATTTCCTCTGCAAATACATACTTTTCTGTTGGCAGGAAAAATAATGCCAAAAAGACAAGTTTGACCTGAGTTGCACCTGTGTGCAGTGGAAAGCCAATAGACTCATCAGTGGACTAGGTAACTTATAATATGTGGAAAGACTCGTGGCATTATATATGTACTCACTCAAGCATAGGAGATTAACGGGTGCTCTCCATTTAGACTATAGGGGTCATCAATTCAGGTTAGACAAATCAAGGTATAGGAAAGTTAAGTGACAACAGGTCTTCGGTCAAAGGGTTGTTGATCAATTGAATAGGCTGCCTGCTGATGTTGCAGGCCATCCCTCATTGAATCTGTTTAAAAATAGGACAATTTGTTTTTGGTGTTCTAATTAGTGGTGGATGAGGTGAGATTTTTGGCAAGTAGGTGTGCATGGTACATGCCCCTTTAAGCAGGCATGGGTGGAGTTTGAAAATTATTGGTAGGGTACCTGATCCACATTTGTACT